>WBNO01021220.1:52023-75720 GCA_013400575.1 Peucedramus taeniatus | reverse complement strand
CCCCCATTTATCATTTCCCTTCTGCAGTGCCACCAGCGCAGTTGATTTCCCTCCTGCCCTTCCAGAACTATTTCCACCTCTCCAAACCCATCCAGCTCCAACTCCTCCTTTGCTTTTCCCTCCCCAGGGCCGCAGACCCGGCTACTTCTCCTTCCTGGACCCCTTTTCTCCGGGTGTCTGGCTCTTCATGCTGCTCGCCTACCTGGCTGTCAGCTGTGTCCTCTTCCTGGTGGCTCGGTAATGTCGCGGTGCCTTTCCCTTCCTCGCGGTGCCACCTAGTGTCACTCCAGACCCGTGGAGAGGGGACTCCCAGGGGGACACGGGGACATCCTCTGCCCCCCAGCTCACCGGGATGGGTTGGCAAGAAGCGTCCCAGCCCTCTGCCAGCTGGGGACTGAGGTTTGTCACCGTGTCCCCACGCTGGGATGGCCATGGTGCCCTGGTTCAGGATGTGTTTGGCCACGGTGGTGCCCAGAGAAGGTTTTGGAGCAGGTTTTGGTGCTGTTAAAATGCTCCCTCTGATGTTTTTTTTTACCCCTTTGTCCCGAGCAGGGAGGGTGGAGGCTGTTGGGAACCTGCAAATCCATTCTGAGGTGTCAACACGAATTCCACCAGTGATGTCTGGCTCCCCAGTTTGTGGAGGAGAGGAAAGTTCATGACTATCTTTGAGCAGCTGAAGTGCAGAGCCTCGCTTGGCAGCTCTCAGTGCCATTCCCCTGTGACTAATTTCAATCAGTCTCAAAACACCTCTCTGAGTGCTCGCCTGCAGCACGGCCCCCATGGAGAGCCGGGGTCTGGGCTCCAGTGCTGCTCTCCCTGCCCTGCCCTGCCCACCCCCCCTTGGAGGGGCTGTTCCAGGCACAGTGGAGCTGTGTCCTGGCACCGTGTGCCAGGGGCTGCCCAGGGCTCCATGACTCTTTGGGGACCCCTCAGTGCCCAGTTCTCGTTACACAAATTGGGACTGTGCTGTCACTGGCTCCCTCAGCGTGGCTGAAGTTGTCGTCCTGACAGGGCTTTAATGGTTTCTTCAAATGCTGTTACAGCCTCAGAAATCCAGGTCTGGAGAAACCATTGAATTATGCACAGCTGGTGCCTCTTTAGCCCCTTTCTCATGGTTTAAATATGATCCTCCAAAAAGGTCCCTTTACCCAGCTCCCCTCTGGAGAGGGAGCTTTGGCTGCTGCTCCCTGCCTTGCTCAGCAGGAAGGAGCTCTTGACCCTCCCAGACTCTCCCAGAGCACTGGGGTTTGCTGCCAGTGCTTGATACACCATGGAAAGTCTGCAGGAAATGACCTCCTCCTGCTCCCTGGCACCACAGTGAGAGAGGAGATGCAGGGATGAAAAAAACCCCCTCATTCTGGCTAAATAGGATGTGAGCTGGCACAGCCCTGCAGCTGTTTTGGCAATAGCCCCAAAATGACCCTCCCAGGCCCCAGCTTTCTTAGCCAGAGCAGGATGATGAAGTGCAGCACATGAATTAGCAGATTTTCTTAGCAACCAGGGAACTGGGGACTGGAAACAGCAAAAGAGAGAGAGAGAGGTGCAGTCACAACAGTGACAGGCTCAGATATTTCCCATTCCCACCTCTGTCCTGTCCCTGAAGGATGCTTTGAAGCACCAGCACTCAGCTTCCAACTCCAGCCCAGATCTTCTCAGAGCAACCCTTTGCACCAGCAGAGTTTTTCTTAATGGTTTAATGCAGTCAGGGCTCACACATTTTCCTTTTGAACTTCCCGTCAGTGCTCGTGCTCCAGCAGGGAGCACAGCCAAAGATGTTTGATTTGAATTTCCCATCAAGTCCGTGCACATCTGGAGCTCCTGCTGTGGTGTGAATCTGCACACAGGGCTGCAGGATGCACGCAGAGCTGCCCAGAGCTGAGCCTCTCAAAGTTTTTGCAAATCTTTACAAGAAAGCCTCTGGCTCCTGAGTCTTAGAGCAAACGTTTCACACAGCTCTGAGCCCTGGGCATCAACTGACAGCAAAGCATTTCCTCCTCAGAAAACTCTGCCTCCAGGAGAGCTGGAGCTTCACAGCTTTTCTCTCTTTTTTTTGCTTTTTTTCAAGTGTCCCATTTCCCAGCGCATTCCCTGAGCTCCTCTTTTCTTGTCCTTCCAGGCTGACACCTTATGAGTGGTACAGCCCCCACCCCTGCTCCCAAGGTCGATGCAACCTCCTGGTGAACCAGTACTCGCTGGGGAACTCGCTGTGGTTCCCCGTGGGGGGGTTCATGCAGCAGGGCTCCACCATCGCCCCCCAGGCTCTGTCCACGCGCTGCGTCAGCGGAGTCTGGTAAGGAGGGCAGCCCTTCCTTTCTGGAAGGTTTCTCTGGGCAAAAGTGGGTGTGGAGGGGGAATTTCTTCATGGAAAGGGTTGTGGGACATTGGGAGGTGCTCAGGGATGACTGGATGTGGCACTCACTTGTCTGGGTGATGAGGTGGGGATTGATGGTTTTGGAGGGGTTTTGCAGCCTCGGTGATTCTGGGATTCTGTGGGGATGGAGAGGAGATTTCCTGACGGAAACCACACAAGGGTAGGGATGGAGAGGAGATTTCCTGAGGGAACCCACACCTTCTCTTCCCTCTCCCTAGGTGGGCATTCACCTTGATCATCATCTCCTCCTACACGGCCAACCTGGCAGCGTTCCTGACCGTGCAGAGGATGGACGTCCCCATCGAGTCCGTGGATGACCTTGCTGACCAGACAACCATCGAGTACGGCACCATCCACGGCGGCTCCAGCATGACCTTCTTCCAAGTAAACCCCATTCCTTGGCTGCCTGGGGGGCAGGGGGTGCACAGGGCACCCCTCAATCAGATTGGGGTGTCCCCTCAGCCCGCTGTGCCCGTGTGTCACTGCAGTTGCTGGCACGAAGGGGAACTCTGTGGAGATCCCTGCACAGGGTGGGGATGATGGGATGAATGGTGGGAGAGGCATGGTGGAGGAAACAGAAAGGGAATTCGACAAGGAAGTCAAATTTTCATGGGTCTCCACATGGCTTTAGCTTTTATTTGAGAGTCTTTCAGGTGGGATAAGCAAAGAAACATTTGCATAGCCCAGGCAAGTTTGCAGAAGTCAAAGTGCTGGAGCCTGTGTGAGGTCAGTGGCACTGAAATAAGTCAAGTGTATGCCAAGTTATGTGGGCCATTTAGCCCAATTTAATTTTTATCTTCCCTGCTCTGCTCAGAAGGGAAATAAATGAGTGAGTCTTTTCTGCAGCGCTCTGAACGCACAAAGAACTGCTTGAGGATTATTTATTTATTTATTACTTGTTGAAATTCCAAAAGGAGAGAAAGCTTGTTCTCACTCTTTCCCCCCACTCTGAGTCTGAGCTGAATTTGGAAGGCTGGGAGATCTCTGGAGTCAGCCTGAGCTTTTCAGTCCAACTCTGTGCTCTTCAGGGATATGGAAAAGAGCTACTTTTAAGCCAAACTTTACATCTAAAATGAGCTGAGCAGAGCCTAAGTGAGGGAGGTGGTTGTATACGAGGGGCTCACTTGAGGAAAGCTTTCAAGTTTAAACCCCTGACTGTGTCTCTGCACTGTCTGGCAGTGAGGAAATCAGAGAGGAAAGTAGGGAAAGAGGGTTTTTGTCCCATTTGTGGTGCTTTAAGCTGTGTTGGGATCCATTTGCCTCTGGTGGAAGGACGGGGAGGTTAAAGTAGTGATGAATAACTACCTCCATCCCCCCTCCCTTCCTGGGTGCATGAAGGAATGTTTGTCCCCTTCTGAGGCACCTTGTCCTGGCAGTGCTCCCCCTGACACTGACACATAGTTTAAGGTTTAAAAATGCAGCGAAACAGAACCAAACCCCCCCCTCGTCATCTGTCTCCTGCCCGTGTGGCTGCACCCAGAGGACAGAGCTGGACAGATGAGGACAGGAACTGGGTCAGCAGCAGATTCCCTGAGGCTCTCCAGCACTGCTCACCAGCCACAGAAAACGAGCCCTTGACAGTATGAAAATCCTGGTGTAGAGCAGGGTATGTTTATATTCAGTCTTTTTGTGAGCAGGCTTCACTCTCTGCTCTGCACAGGCAAGAAAGATTCATCATTCTCAGCTTTCTTTTCATCGGGCCAAGGTGGTTCAGCCACCGGCCAACTCTGAGGATTTGGGGCTGGCTGAGCTTTGGTTTATTGTAATCAATGACAAAAAAACCCAGTTCTTTTCAGCAGGCAGTTTAACTTGCCTCATAGAGGAGCAAACCAAATCTGGTTTATTTTTTGAATTAAATTTGTGAGCAACGATCTCCAGAGAGCTTTTGTGCTGCCCCCAGCCCTCAGTGCCCTCCTCAGGGTGCTGGAGTGTGGCTCTGATGCTGAAGAACTGTTGGGACAGTGTTTGAGGGTGGTCAGTATGGTGTGAGCACCCAGAGGTTTCAATGAACCAAGCAGGAGCTATTTCTTCAGGTATTTTTTGTGTATTTTTGATACGTGGTCACTGAAATGATGATTTTTTTTTTTCCTAAAATTGAATTTACGCAAAAAAGTTTTGCCAGACCCCGTTGGAATTGGGGCATTTCACGCCCAGCTTTTCCAACAAACTCCCAACACATTTGGGCCTCTTTGAGATAAACGAAGACGAGGCATCAAAATCTGAGCTCTGATTTGATTCCTCTCTCCATTGCGGCCTTTCCTCAGCAGCGCCTGATTCGGGGGTTCAATTTTAGGTGTCTAATTTACCCCAAATCTCCTCCCTGAGCTTTGGCCGCCTCTTCCCATCCTGCAGAACTCCCGCTACCAGACGTACCAGCGGATGTGGAATTACATGTACTCCAAGCAGCCCAGCGTCTTCGTGAAGAGCACGGAGGAAGGGATCGCGCGCGTGCTGAACTCCAACTACGCCTTCCTGCTGGAGTCCACCATGAACGAGTATTATCGGCAGCGCAATTGCAACCTCACGCAGGTCGGGGGCCTTCTGGACACCAAGGGCTACGGGATTGGCATGCCCGTCGGTAGGCAGTGAAGAACAATTCTAGTCCTTCTCGGCTGTCGGCAGAGGACCGGAGCGTTCCAAAGGCTGCGCCGGCTCTAAAAGCCAACGTTGCATCTCACAGGGTCCTTTTTATTTCTTACCTGTTGCCCGTGCTCAGAGCCAGATGTGTGAGACCATGCTCTGGTCCAGAGCCATGTGAGACGCGACCGCGGCTCTTTCAATAATTCGTGTGAAAGATGTCTCAAAATTGCTGCTTGTTTTCTGCATACCTGCTCTTTGCTGTTTCCTTCCCCCAACCAGTGTTTGTGCATCGTTCTGTGCTCCTTGTTTTAATCCCAGAAGTGATGTCAAAGTAATGCTGTGGCAACTCTGGTAGTTTTTAGCAGGAATGTCTTAACAGCTGGTGGTTCTTGAAACTGCAGGCCAGAGAGTTGGGCCATTCAGGGGCTCTCATCAGGTTTAACAAATGCAGGGGTTTTGTCTTTCAAATGTATGAGCTCACAAGAGAACATCACCACTAAATAAGGGTTTAGTCGTTGTTATTCCAAACGATCAGCTGGTCTTTTGGACAGCCTGGAAGCCTTGTCCTGACCTTTAAGCCCTGGCATTTAGCAACACAAAGTTGAAGTGGATTACATAAGGCCCCCGTCACACAAACAGCCACTCTAGTTTAGGGAACATGGGTAAGCTTGTAAAGCCACAGCAACCTGATCAAAGTGAGTACAAATCCCTACCTTCAGGGCTAAATTTGTTCTGACATTGTCTTGTTAAACAGTGAAACTGTAGCAGATAAGAGGAGCAGAAAGCTGCTGGCTGGGACAATAGTGCAGAGTTACTGGGAGAAGTGCAGCATTCCCATGGCCCTTCCTCAGGATCTCTGGTGGCAGACAAGGATTTCTTGTACCAGACAAAGATCTCTGGTAGCAGACACTGGGACTGCAGCAGAGCTCCATGCCCAGCACAGGACTGAGCTCCTCCAGCATGGACATTTTGACTTCCATGATCCTTGGGCTCCTTCCAACTCAAGATTTCTGTTCCATGACCAGTTTGAGGGAAGGAGCGTTAGAAAAGGTTAAATTGGAGGTGGAATGACAAGAGAGGGACCTCCATGGTCTGCAAGAGCAGGATAGTGAACTGCTCATTCAAAATCCAAAGCTGCCCTTGCCATGGCCCTGCTCCAGTGGCCTGTGTGGCTTCTGGTGGCCAGGCAAAGTCGCCTCCTGCAGGTGACATTACCCAGGTGACGTTCCCAGCGGGGTGGCTGCAGCTTTCCATGGCCTGCATGGACTGACAGCCCCTCTGAGCCACCCAGAGAGGAGCTGTGCTAGCTGGGCACGCTGGGGTGGGGTGAGTGGCGAGGATGATGATGGGGAGGAAGGTGGGGCCCTACCACGTCCCTCTCGGCGTTGCAGGCTCCGTGTTCCGCGACGAGTTCGACCTGGCCATCCTCCAGCTGCAGGAGAACAACCGCCTGGAAATCCTGAAACGCAAGTGGTGGGAAGGAGGGAAGTGCCCCAAAGAGGAGGACCACAGAGCCAAAGGTAAGCCCTGCGCTCCCAAGGGACCAGGCACAGCAACATCCTGGCCAGAGGTGCCAAGGATGAACACCCAGCTGCCAGGTTTTCTGCCTGGGAATCACTTTTTCCCCTTCTCCTGACCTGAGATTCCTTCCTTCACAACTCAAGGAGAAAGCCAAACAGCTCCGCTGTGCCTCACGCTGTGTGTTTTTGCCTGGGGCAGAGATGGCGGGAACAACCAAATGACAAATATTGGAGGCATATGGAGGGTAAATTAGCTTCTAATGAATGTCTGGGAAAATGGATGGCTGAAGGGATCAGACCAAAATCCTGAGTTCCATGAAGGGAGATGGATCTCCACCACAGGCCCGCTGGTTAATGGCTCCAAGTGAAAGCGTCTTTTAAACAGCCAGGGGAACGGGCACAAGGACTTTATTAGTACATTTGTAAACTGAGGAGCAAATTCTTTTGGGTAATGCTATGCAAATTGCCATAAAAGCCACCACATTAGGCTGATGTCCCAGCGTGAGAGCAGTTGCCAGTTTAACACAGTTGCTGCATTTTTTAGTTTTGGCTGCGGCCCTTTCCTCAGCAAGCGTTTTCTGCGAGGCCAGCAGGCCCCCCAGTTAAAAGCACAGCCTTGTGACCTTTGTGAGAGCAGAGAAAAGAGCCAAGCCAGGGCTGGGGAAGCTCTTTTGGAGTTTTGACCTTGCAGCAGGTGTAGGTGTGTGTGTCTGTGCAGTTCCTGCTGGGACCCCACAGGGTTGGGAGGTGATGTTCACTTTTGGGCAGTGCTGCTCTACAGACAACCCCAGTTATTTATCTCCAGGCTGAAGGTGTAAGACATCAGGTTATTGCTATTAAATGAGTTACTTTTGAAGGTGGAAGGTTTTTTTTTCTCTGTGGACTGTGCCAAAAGCAGCTCCAAGGTGGAATCTAGGCTGGGGGCTGTTTTGGGATGGCTTTGGAAGGGGGAAGCTGGGCTGCTTCTGGCACTACCCAGCACAATCTGTGACCCTGGGCATGTTTTTCTGCTGGTTTGTTCCCCTATGGCACGGCTCATTTCCTCCGTTTGGGAGATGAGGAAGGCTGTAGCTGTATGGAGAAAGGAAATATCCCTCAGTGAGCTTGAGTGTCTGAGGTGGCACCCAGACAGAATGATATGAGGATGTAGAGAGAGATACAAACCCTAAATTCACATTTGTGAGCTGCTGGGGGGAGTGGATGGCCTTTACCTTTGGGTCTGAATTGTGATTCCAGGCTGTTTTTTCTGTCTTGCCATTGCTGTGGATGCACCTCTGCAAAAGTCTCTGATTTACAGACTCCCTGCATTGCTCTGGGGGTGGTGCCAAAAGAATGACGGAGGAAGAGGCAGAAATGTGACCTGCTAAGTTTTAGAACAAAACAGGTCAGCGATTTACAAGGATTTTGGTGAGCTTTTATGTCTAAAAGCCACGCCGAGATCAAGTCAATAAATCATCTATTCTTACACTTTGATTTAA
Organism: Peucedramus taeniatus; assembly: GCA_013400575.1. Lineage (NCBI taxonomy): Eukaryota > Metazoa > Chordata > Aves > Passeriformes > Fringillidae > Peucedramus > Peucedramus taeniatus. Next base: position 67,771 of record WBNO01021220.1, on the reverse strand, counting down.
TGCTACAGGAGGGAGAGGAAGATTTTTATAGATGTTCTTGTTGAGTAATGGCCTCACACAGCCAAGCCAGGGCAGAGCACATGTTTTTTAGTAATCAATCCAAGCAGGGACCCAAACCAAACACAGGAGAGAGGAACCATAGCCCAGGACAGCAAATGCTGAGGTCAGCTCATCTCACAGGCAGATGGAGGCACAGTTTTGGGGACCAGGGCTGTGGTGGCAAGTAAAGTGATGGCCTCAGCACATGGAAAGCTCAGGTTTTGAAGGGATGGATTTTCCTTCAGCTGGTGGAACCTTCTGGAATGCAGGCTGGGTAGGCATGGTGGTCATCCCACAGGAAGCAAGTTGTGCAGGGGAGGTGGGATGAGCTGTCCATGGAAGGGGCTGTTCCCTCCTCATGGGCCAGGGGTGCTGGGCAGAGACACCCAACCCACAGCCAGCTACCCCTGGGTGGCAGGGACCCCATTTTGTCACCCTGGAGTGTGACACAGCATCCTGCTGTTGTTCGGAGCCTCTCCTTTCCCACTGCAGTCCAAGCAGCCGGAATCATTTTCCTGCAGCACTTTGTGATGCAATCAAAGGAGCTTTTCCTGCTGCCAGCTTCCTTTAAAGCCCTTCCCTGTCTCCTTTATCTCTGCTCCTTTAACAACCTTGCTCCTCTTCCTTTCCAAGTTCAAAGCCACTGGAGCTCGGTGAATAATTTGCAGGGATTAATGTGCCCCTTTGATCCCGCGTTTTTCCCCTCCTGTTTTCGGTTTGTCCACAAATTGCTTTGTGCTTCCCCTCCAACGTTCTGGCTGTTTATCTGCAAAATCATCATTTCTGAGCAGGCATCTTCGATCCTGCAGTTATTGCAAGTCACTCACTTGGGCCATCTGAGTCATGCAGGGAGCTATTAATAGGACACTGCTGGCTCCGTGGTTTTGGTCCCTGGCTGGGCGTCTACAATGCCAACAAAACAGCAAAGCCTGGGGGTTCTGTGCAGTGATACTTGAGATTTATGACGTGTCTGCCTCTCCAGAGTGTCTCTCCTGCTTTATTTTAGGCTTGGGAATGGAGAACATTGGTGGAATCTTCGTGGTGCTCATCTGTGGCTTAATCGTAGCAATTTTTATGGCAATGCTGGAATTTTTGTGGAGCCTTCGACACTCTGAACAGTCAGAGGTAGGACCTGGGAGTGTCCTGAGGGGACAGGGTGGGTTTATTGCTGTCTGTGAGGTATCCTAGAGCAAGTCATGCACCCAGGCTGAGGAGCAATCCCAGCCAGGACACCTCAAACCCAGGAACAGGCTTGGTCCTTTGGGCAGGGTCTAAAATCCACAAGCTTCTTGTGCACTCCTACGCAGAGCGAGGCTGCAGAGATGCTCCAAGGGCTTCCAAAGGGATCAAAGATGTGTACAACATCCAGGTACCTTTCCTGGGGATGGGATTTCTACCTGCAGCAGGTTTGGATCTTGTGCTGATCTGGGGATGAAGAACACAGGGGTGCCTCTGATGAGAGGCAGAGTTGGGTTAATGCAAGTGTAGATTCTGAGCACTGATGTTGAAAACCAGCAGCACTGAGTCCATAAAAATTTGGTGTCAGAATCACATCATGGAATCTTAAAACAGCCTGGGTTGGAAGGGACCTTAAAGCTCATCCAGTTCCACCCCCTGCCATGGTCAGGGACAGTTCCCACTATCCCAGATCACTCCAAGCCCTCATCACTCCAGAGCAGAGCCCCTGAGGGACTCAGAGCTCGCTCAGGTGAGCAGGACGGCTCCGTTCTCCCCCGCAGGTGTCGGTGTGCCAAGAGATGGTGACGGAGCTGCGCAACATCATCCTGTGCAAGGACAGTTTCCACCCCCGTCGGAGGCGAGGGGCGGTGGTACGGACTCGCCCCGCTCTGCCCGAGGAGCGCCGAGCCCGCAGCACAACCACGCTCAGCAACGGCAAGCTGTGCAGCGGGGGCGAGCCAGACCCCCTGGCACAAAGACTGGCACAAGAGGCCGCCCTGGTCGCCCGGGGCTGCACCCACATCCGCGTGTGCCCCGAGTGCCGCCGCTTCCAGGGGCTCCGGGCGCGGCCGGCCGCGGGGTCGCCGGCGCGGAGCGAGGAGAGCCTGGAGTGGGACAAGGCCACCAACAGCAGCGGGCCCGAGTAACGGCGGGCCCGGGGGCATCGGGGGGGGGCGAGAGGGGCCTGTTCCATTTTACAGAACACGGACTTGTACAATGTCAACTCGTTTTTAAATCAATAGCAGTTACCCGGCTTCTCCAGAGCGAGGTGGGCCTCGGCGTGGACACCGAGGCCTGGCTGCGGTTTCGGTGCCCGCTGCGGCCCGGCGTGGCAGGAGGGAGGTCCTCAGGCTGGTGGGTGTCCAGAGGTTGTCTCTGGGAAGGAGGGACGTGGTGGGTGGCTGGTGTAGCAGGTATTGCCCACCCAGGGGCAAGGAGGGGTTCCTGGAACTTCACACCCCTCCAAGGTCAGGAGAAAGGACGCTGGCGCTGCCTCTCCATCACTTACTGGGGGATGTTCTCCAAGGGCAGGGGTGGGACTTTTTATTTGCTGTGGCTGTGGGAAGGGAGGAGTCATTATTTTGGGGTTTTTTTTTGTTTAATTTGGGTATGTCAGGACCCAGTCTCCAAGGCACCAGGTGCTGAACTCTTCTTCCTTTTGAGAGGGTGGCAGGTGGGTTGAAGGGGGAAGGGGAGGATGGGATGGGACACGCTCCCTGTGAGAAGCAGCATTTGCTGGAAGTCCATCTGAGGAGTAGTTAAAATTACATATATAGAGAAATATATCTATACATAGATATATATATGTATATTAAAATGCCAAAAAAACAGCCAACAAACACAGTGAACTCAAAGAGGCCTTGAAACGCCTGGAATTTCAGGGGTTCTGTGTCTTTTGTTTCATTCTGGGGTTATCTTTTACTTTTTTTTTTCCTTTTGCTTTCTATTCTTGGGATGGGGTGGGGAAAGCCTTTCAAGGGAGGTGAGTGGGGAGCCCTGGGGGAGGCTGCCCATCCCCACCAGCCAAGGGAGGAGGTGTTGGGACCCCCAAAGTGTCCCTGGCTGTGCTCTGCCCGCTCCTGAAGTGACTCTGAGCTCTGCCCCAGGCTCAGGAGCTCCCCAAATCCGTGACCCCACGGAGCACCCTCAACTTCCAGGGTGAATTCCAGCCACACAGCATTTGAGATCTCGTGTCAGGAAAACAGTGACTTCCCTAGAAACAGCAGCAGCTCACCCTCTGCTTGGTACAGACGTGGGGTTTACACTGGCAAATTTAATTTTCTGATTGAAAAAACAAATTCTATGCAATTTCTGGTTGTAAAAGGAAAGAGATGACAATGGAGAGGGGCAGGGGAGATAAAGCCTTGAGTGAAGGTACATCCTGTTCTTGAATTGTTTTCTTTTCTTTTTGTCTTGAATGTACTGAAATAAAATATGTCCTTGTATAATCATGCTTTTTTTTTTTCCCTCTTTCCTTCCCTGTTCAGAGTCAGGAAAGTTGTGAGACAGTTTGAGGCCTGGCTGCTCAGGGAGAAACCCAACTTGACAGGCAAGAGGTGCTTTGGCTGTTGAAGAGTGTCCACACCCCTGGTGTTGCTGTTACCTGTAGCTGAATGGAAAACAGGAGTTAAAAAGTAAAGGTCAATTAAAACAAAACAAAACAAAACAAAAATAAACACACAAATACCTGGTGATGAAGGAGAAGAGAACTCAGAACTGACAATGGGGTGAGCAGGGATGCAGCTCCATCTTTCCCATAGCTGGTGGTTGGAGCTGGATGAATCCAGGGTGATTCCAGGAGATGTTTCTGAGGAGGATGCACAGGGAATGGGGTGTGGACCATGGTGATGGGTACAGCAGGGTTGTTGTGATGATTCCAGCAGATGTTTCTGAGGATGGTCAGGGAATGGGGTTTGATCCATGGTGATGGGCACAGTAGGGTTGTTCTCATGATGCCAGAAGATGTTTCTGAGGAGGATGCACAGGGAATGGGGTTTGATCCATGGTGATGGGCACAGCAGGGTTGTTCTGATGATTCTAACAGTTGTTCTTAAGGAGGATGGGTAGGGAATGGGCTGTGGACCATGGTGATGGGCACATCAGGGTTGTTCTGATGATTCCATGATATTTCTGAGGCGGATGCACAGGGAATGGTGTGTGATCCATGGTGATGGGTACAGCAGGGTTATTCTGATGATTCCATGATATTTCTGAGGCGGATGCACAGGGAATGGTGTGTGATCCATGGTGATGGGTACAGCAGGGTTATTCTGATGATTCCATGATGTTTCTGAGGCGGATGCACAGGGAATGGGGTTTGATCTGTGGTGATGGGCACAGCAGGGCCATTCTGTTGTTCCCAGCAGGGTGTGAAGGGAAGTTCTGCTCCCAGTCACTGTAAAACAGGCAGCAAGAAGAGGATTTAGAGCTTGTTTTTTAGGATCTCGTATGAGATGCTCACAAAGATCCTTCCTGGCTTTCACATCTGTAAATCCACAGGATGTTCCCTCTCCCTGACACAAACTGAGCAGTGAGATAAGGCAAAGCTCCCCCCTTGCCATGGGGTTGGAGAGGCAGATCCTCAGCTGAGGTAAGTCAGTAAAACTCCATCCAAGGAGCCAGGCTGGGCTTTCAGAGTCCTGACAGCAGCACTAGAGACATCTGAGGGTGCCTGTGTTGTGCTTAAAGGCCAACATGTTTCTACGAGCTGCAGAATATATTCATCAAAAGGAAGCTGCTTTTTAAAATTTATTTACAGATTAGCAGAAGAAAAGGCTCCATGAATCATTTATCAGACCTGATGTTTTTTTCACTGCTTCCCCGCATTGAATAAAGAGAAATCTTGACAGAGCTAGACATTATTCTGCATCTCCAAAGATCTTGCAGTCATCTGCTCAGACAGAGGATGTCAAGGAAAAAAAATGATGAGAAACCACCTGGTTTTTATCTCTCCTGTTAGCTTGCTCCACCCACATGGTATTTTATATCTGGGTCTGTATTTTAAGGAGATTTGTTTCATGTCCCTCTTGCCCTCCTCTCTTTTTAATGTTGTTTTTTTTTCTTTTTTTAATATTCAGAGGCTTTGCACTCAGAGCAGGAATGGACCTCAGACGAGGAGGATAAAAGCTGCTGTCAATGAGATGCCTTTTCTAATGTGCCTCTGTCCTGCATTTTCTGCTCCCTGCTAAATCCTTCCAGGTCCCACCCTGGAGGGAGCAGGCAGCATTATGCATGTGCTGGGTTTGTGCTCACAAACATTTGTGTGCCCAGATGGGTTTACATCTCACATATTCCCTCTCTCCCCAGGTTTTTTTTTTCCCCTTTCCTCTCATCTTTGCAACCATTGTGGGGGCTCTTTTGCTCAGCCAGCCCCAATGCTAATGCAGTTCAAGATCTGGAGTAGTTTGCCTTGCAAAAGGCACTTTCCCAGTATTGCTGTCTCCTGATAAACCCCGGGTAATTCTAGTAAGATATCTCTGCAAATTCCACCGGGAGCCAAAGATTAGATCAATTAAAATGTAATACTTTGCTTTATCCCCTCTAACCAGTGTGTTTGAGCCTCCTGCTGCCCTCTGTTTCGGGCTCACGTCTCTCCCTGCCCTGACAGCCAATTCTCCAGCCCTGGCTCACTCGACAGCAGCCTGGCAGCTTCCTAACTAAAAGGCCTGGAATCTCTCCTCGTGGGCTAAACCCCGTGTTTGTGTTGTTTTTTCCAGGCAGTTCCATTTTCACCTAATGATAAAAAGCTGTTTTCTCCCCGGAGGTTGCATGGGTGAAGGTATTAACGAGGTCTGGACTAACCTGGGGGCATTGCCTGAGCTGAGCCGTGTACATGAAATGGAAAAGGGCTGTTCTGGGAGCACAAAACCTTGGGAAGAGAGATGCTGAGCTGTAAATTATAGAACAGACACTAAGCCCTCAGTGGTCCTGAAGCAGGAATCTTTTTAACCATTCCACAGCCACAGAAATCTTCCCTGCTTCTGTCCTTCTCCAAGTGCCTCTCCAGGTAAGTGACCCAAAAGCAAGATCCACAGGGAACAGCTCTTTTTGCAGAGATTTGGAGTTATAGAAGGAGTGTGAATCCCTGTGAGCTGGCAGGGAACTGAGAGCTGCAGCTGTGGGCACAGGGAAACTGGGATAGACACAGGAATGTGGGTAACTGGTTTGGATGGTTCTTGGGTGATGGCTCTGAATGGTAAAAAAGAAGGTAAAAAGAAGAGACCAGTGGGTGAGAGCTGTTCAGTGAAGGCTGGCTGGTTCCTAAGGAGGTTTCTAAGCTGGTTTCTAAGTTTCTGTAAGAGCAAATAAGCAAAGATGGACTGGTTTGGGGTGAAGCTGTCACAACTTGGCTGTGAAAAGCCTGGTATGAGTGATCAGAGCCCCTCCAATGCTTTAGTTTCGTTTAGCTCTGCAGTTAATTACCTGCAGGATGAGGGTTTCTCTCTTCTGCTTCACTTGTTCATCCAGTGAAAGTGATGGAATTTCTTGCAGTGACTTTGGCTAGAGGGGGAAAGCAGCAGTGGCCATCAGGAGGAGAGTGAGGCACCACTCCAGGGCAAGGGAAACAGCCCCAGTGTGGGCAGAATCAGGCAGAAAGAACTGCTAACTGCCCCAGAAATGGTAAAAAAATAAGTCTGGGCTCACATGTGACACCTGCAAGTCTGCTGAGGATCTGAGAGTGAGGGAACATCACGTTTACCTGGAGTGAGGGGCTGAACACAGCTCAGGGAAGAGCTCAGCGAGCCCAAACAGAACAGAGCATAAAGCACCCACAGTTCCAGAAACCCCATTAGTGTCTGATGGCCACTAACTGATTGAAAAGACAGAGCTGAACTCTTCTGGGCACAAAGTGGCTCTCATGAATTCAGTATAAATAGGCTCCCCTGGAACCCAACACCACACTGGGAAAACCAGGACAATGGGCAGGTTTATGCATCCTTCAGGGCTGGTTTTTTCCCTTCCAAGGGGGGGAATCTGCTGTGTTCCATGTGAGTTATGGGTCTGGTTGGTGGCAGGGCTGCAGCATTTCATCCCAGGGATGATTCCAGCTGGAGGGTGAGGATCTGCAGCTGTCCTGGCTGTGGGGGGGACGTGTGGCACTGCATCACCAGCACAAAGGTTCACACAGTAGCAGCTCCCCGAGAGCCCTGCCGGGGCCAGAGCAGCATGAAAATGAAGGCAGCTTAATTAACAAAGGCTTTCTCCTCTGCTGTGTTGAGGTCTGCAGTTATCAGCATAGCTGGCAGTTCTCAAAGACTGAAATGACAGTAGTTGGCTGTAAAAGAGATAACTGTCAGATTAGCTGGGACATATCTCCGCCGAGGTTTTCTATATCATACCTATCTTGAAGCATCTCCATGTATCAAAGGGACTAGTTGGCCATTTGCCTCTCCAAAGTACCCTTTCCAGGGTGATAAATAAGGCTCTGTTACAGGGGAAAGGCCTAACATTTCTTGTGCCTTGACTCAAGCTGGTTTGGAGCAGCGTTTTTCGGGCTTTGATCAATATGTGGAGGCGAATCCTTGCTGTTGTTTTCAGTGCTTGATGTGTTGAGTTTAAGGGTGCAAGGGACAGAAAATGCCTGTTGGAGTATAAAGGCAGGGAGAAGGGACATTCCTGGCAGGTTCTCCACAGGGGAAGTGGGATTTTTACTCACTTTGGTGAGGAAAAGGCAGTTTAGAGAAATGTTTTTTCAAACCTCTTCCATCTTTCTCTGTATCACTGAATCCCAGCTGGTTTTGGTTGGAAGAGACCTTAAAGGACCTTGTTCCATCCCTTTTCCATGGGCAGGGACACTCTGCCTTCCAAGCACCTGTCCCTTTGCTGTTCATCCCCAAATACATCTCCTCATGTTGCTCAGTCTCAGAAAAAAGAGTTTCAGGCTGGCTTTTGCCTGAACTCCCAGGGAATGTTCCTGAACGGAGTCCTCTGGCTTCCCAGCCCTTGCTGAGCTGAGATTTAAAGCAATTTCCTTTCAAAGCCAGAAATGAACACAAATGAGGGGAAAGAACCAGGGGAGGAAAAGAAGAAAGACCTTTTTATTCCCAGACGAGCACGGAGATGTCTGAGCTGCAAGCCTCAAACTGATTGTTCTTCCAGAGTCTACAGCAAATGCTCCTGAGTGCTCCCGAGCCCAGCCAGGGAGGATGCTCTGATTGCTGCTGGCTGAGCTAAACTGGGACAAGGAGGTGAACACACAGCCCCTGGTTTTATTGAACAACTGCTCAGCCTCTGCATCCTGTGGCCTCAGCTGAAATGAAGGTTGTGACATGGTAGGGAGCCAGACATGAGCAGAAAGCCACCAAATGTCTGTGCTCTGAGGCCCTGGGAGCCAGACTGTTCTCCTCTGTGAGGAAAGTTTGTCTGCTGGCCATTTCTAATGGCCCTGGCTCATGTGACTGGGTCAAATCCATGATATTTCTGTTTGGAGCTAGGCCTTGAGTGGAAAACTGGAGTTTTGTCGGGGAATGTCTTTGAGGGGGGAGTCTGCAGTTGTAGCAGATGTAATTTTTACTCTGACCAAACCTATTTCATGCTAATTCCTCCCTGTGAAGACTGTATCTCCAGGGGACATCACTATTTTGGTGTGAAACCCACTGCTTTTGGGTTTGTTTAGGGCAAGATCATGTCCACAAGGAGCTGTCAGAAAACAGCAGCAAGGATGGCAACGCTGGGTGGCAAAAATGCCACCGAGCCATAGCAGGGACAAGAGAAGCTGCTGTCACAGCACCCCTTGCTCTGTGCTTTGCTCAGGGCTATTTCTGGGTTATTTTCTGCACTGTCCCAGCAGTGAGGACAGAAGCAGAACTATCTCTCCACCAGTTTGCTGATCCATGACAGACTGGGCTGAGTCTGCATCCCTCTCCTGCTTGGACTTTCTTGCCAGTGAGATAAGGATGAAGCCTTGGCAGGCAGAGGAATGCTGGGGCAGGGCTGGAGGCCACAAACTCACTCTTGATGCACCAGCAGGGCTTGTTGGAAATGTCACTTTTGCCACCACTCTGTAAAACATGGGTGACCTGAGTATTTCCCAGTCTCACCCAGTTTGTTAAATACCCTGTCAGAGAATCGAAGTGGAGGGGAATTGTTGGATTAATGTGTAGGACTGGCAAGGTTTAATCTGTTCCTGTTTGCAGAGGGCTCTAAGAGCGGGTGGAGATTTGCCAAGTGTTTGCCAACATTAATGGTTAATTATTATGAATTCTGGCAGCCCACAGACTCAGCCAGCATCGTTCTCCAAGTGGGATCCAGACCTGCAATGGAGTTGTTACACACAGAAGATGGGAAGAGACAGCTTCTAGCTCTGTTCTGTCCTGTTCTCCCAGCCAAAGCCCCATTCCAAAATCAGACAGCAGTGGCACCTCTCTGTCTCATCAGAGCTACAAATCCAGGACATTTGGCAGAGGGAGGCTCAGCCTTTTCCATGCCTGGGCTCATTTGTGTCTGCTGGAGCCCTTTTTGTCTGAGTGAACAGGATGGAAATTGTGGTCTGAGATGAGCTGTGCCTGGAGCAGGTGGGTGCCACGGCAGGGACAGATCCAGAGCTGGCTGGAGAAGGGCTCTGAGCATGATCCGTGCCCAGGCTGGGTCAGTGAGTGCTGGGGCACCTCCAAATGTGAGGATGCCACGCTGAGGGATCACAGGAGAGGACAGAGCTGGCAGATCAGATCACACCTGGGTGTGGGGGTCTCCCAAGCACAGCAGGGCAGCTGCATCCTGCACTGAGTGCCCAGAAGGGTCCCCACAGTGCTGGGGAGGGTGACAGCAGCCAGCTGAGCCAGCGTGGCCCCGAGGGGGGGAGATTTGATTAGCCAGACTTCATTTGCAGCAGTGCCATTGCAGCAGTACCTGAGAAAGCTGCCTTTATCTAATTGTAGCCATCCAGAAAATGAAATCAACTGCATAAAAGGCTCAAGGTCCATTTGGTCCTCTGAGCATGCCTAGCAATTGCCAAATTATGAAAATGCAATAGATCTTGAGGCTCGGCCGGCGCTGATTTATTCCTGATTTCTCCGTTTGAGCGCGCAGCCTCAATTTCCAAAGCTGAAAGCTGCATTGTCCCCATCTTTGGGCCACTGATAATACTTGAGAGTTATGGCCACGGAGAAATGTTTGCTCTAAAAGGTAACTTCAAGGTGCATTAGTCTCGGATAATTGGCAGAGACTGAAGAAGTGATTTGGGGAGCGTTTATGTGGAACCAAAGATCCCAGTGAACAGTTACCTTAAATTAATGGTGTAGCGAGGAGCAGCTTGGACTTGATCAGCTGCCACCGGTGCTAAATGAAGCCAGGCTCTAAAGTTATTAGCAAAATATCTCTGAAACAACTCTGCTGTGGATTTATGGGTTTGCTTGAGTCTTTACGGGGCAAATCTGCAGCGTGCTCAGCGTTCCCTGGTTTGGGTGGGAGCAGGGAATGCTCAGCATCCCTCAGGATTGGGCTCTCCTGGAGATCAGGTCAGGCAAGCAGGGCTCACACCTTTAACTCCCTTCTTAATCCCCAGATGGAATGAAAGGTCTTCTCTCCACACTTAGTAAATCTCCAATTTTATTTCTCATTATTAAATCATGGAATTGGCCATAAATGTTTAAATTAAGTGAAAGGAAGAGAGATTTGTGAGAAAATTGAAGCCTCTTTGAGGAATTGAAGAATAATCTCCAAGGATGAAGAAAGTTGCATTTGCTAGACCCAAAAGTGAAAGGATCAAAAAGCTACAGAAAAGAAATAGAAAATTGCATGGTTTAAATCCTCTCCCCTGCCCTCCCCTAAAACCTCTGCTGTTTTTAATATAGGGAGAAGTATTCTGATAAGCAGCACAGTCTAAACGATGCTGCTTCCTCTGCTGCTGCCATTATCTCTGTGTGTGACCCAGGGAAATTCTGTGACCTCGGTGTCCCCAAGTGTGACAGTGACACTGCCCTGTGTGCAGCGAGACCTTTTGAACATTATTAGTGTGAGCAGGGAATTAATTGGGTTTAGATGCCTCACTCCAGCTAGAATAAAGCCTGTTTTGGTTGGTTTTTGTTTTTTTTTTTTTTTTTTTTTTCATTAGCACAGTGAGTAATTAACTCTTTGATTTTTCACAGGCTGGGTTTGATTCTCCATCTCAGGTAATTTTTCAGGAATACATGGGAGGGTTTTTTTGCCCTTCAGACCAAACTGCAGTGAAATTAGGGGAGTTTGTGGCTTTTATTCTGCATGTGATTCCCTTCTGGCCTCTGTTTGTGCAGCTCAGACCCTGGTAAGTGCCCCCAGTGACAGTTGTGGGTGACATTAATTTGTGGTGCATTAGAGGGAAAGCTTGGGACAGGATTATTTTCAGATATTGAGAATGCTTTGCTTGCTGAGTTTAATCAGGTCCAGCTCTAAAAATATGAAAATAACTGGGATTTGGTGGCTCTGTCACCTCACTCATGTCAGTGGGGTGTCACTGTTGGTGTCCCCTGCACAGCCAGGCAGGAGGAAGGATGTGCTGCTCCCAGTTCTCCCAGTTCCCATGGCCTGTTTAACCCTGGGGAAGCGGCTGTGGGAAAGAGGGGAGCCTGGCAGGGAGGGGCCAGGGCTGGTAAAAGCTTGGGCAAGAGGATACTTGTGTGCCAGGGAGGAGGAGATGGAGACCCATCAAAGCCGGACAATGAGACAGCCAAGGCGATAAGCGCTCAGATCTGGGTTAGCTTGGGCTGAATTCAAACTGCTCCCCGGAGGGGGGAGATGATCTTGTGTTAACAATTCCCTGACCTGCCCAGGCTCGGTGGAAATGGGCTCTGAAGTCAGCCAGGGGTTCAGCAGCCACTTTCTCACACTTGCAGCTCTGACCCAGTGGAGGTTAACACGGACATCTGCTCTATCCAGCCCATCTGTAACTATAGAAAGCAGCCCCTGAAATGTGTTTCGAATCAAACCCTGGTGCCAGTTACCAGCTAAAGGATGCTCTGTCTGCCTTCTAGCAACTGAATAGCCCAGGTGAGCTGTGCAAAAAGAAACCACCAGGATTGTTAGGGAAAGAGCGTGGCCTCTGAATGCAATGGAATTCTTTATCTCTCTGAAACAGATCCCAGAAGCAGAGGGGGAAGGAAAACCGAGTGCAGACAAAGCTCTCCCCGGAATGGATTGAAAGGACCAAATGAGCCCTTCAGAGCAGGGGAGAGAAGGATTTTTAGGGAGTGCTAGCAAGGAAATGTTCGGCTGTGCTGGCCTGGCCAGGCACAGAACAAACCTCTCGGATTTCCCCTTGCTTGGAGATTTCTCAGAGTCCTTTTCACAGCCAGATGGTCGAAGAAAGAGTCAGAGCTGCCTGGCCTTCCTTCTCAAGGTTGTTTATTTTCTCTTATCTCTAACATGTTCTCCCTGCCCAGCCCAGATGCTCTCAGCAGCTCAGCCCAAGGCACACTGCCCACCCTCAGGGCTGTGTTATCTTTTTATACTATAAACTACACAGACATTATTTACAGTTAATCCCCAATACCCATCACCTGTGTTAGACAGTCAGTTTCTACTCTAAACCAATCCCAAAGTGCCACCATCACCCAGAAGATGGAGGCCATGGAGAAGAAGGAAGGAGGGCAGTGCACGCCCAGATTGCTCCATCCTGACCCCCCTGTACCCTCAGCATAAAAATCTGAACATTCTATTTCTCTACTCAGTGATCAGCTACTCATTCTATTCTACTTTCCCTGGTTTGTAATTCCTCATATATAGTTTATAACTGTTTCCATGGCNCTCCCCTCGTTTGGTGAGGATCCACGCCCTCCTGGCCATGCATTGTTGGCTGTGGTGGTCACACAGGGGTCCCTGGTGGTCTCTGAGGCTGAAGATTGTGATCTTCCTCGAGGATGAACTTTTGAACCTTCTCTCCTCTCGCATGCGCTTCTTGGTCCCTTGGTTCTTATCTGGGTATTTCGTGGTCTTAATTAGCTCAGAGACAGAGGGGTTTCTTTATCTGGGCTTTTTGTATCTCTTGATCTCCTCTTGGTATTGTTTTCTATGCAAGAAACCTTAGAAATTTGCATTTTCCTATGCCCTTTGTACCATGGCAGGGGTTTCTTAAGTAAAAAGGTTAAACTTCAACCCAGAGTTCCACAGACTATACCTTAAATGCTCAATTACTAATGTTATTTTAAGTAAACTCCAAAATCTCTATTTCAACACAAACCCAATGTTGTGTCAACAGGGTAAAAAGGAGGAACACCCGAGTGGTTTTCTCTGTTAAAGGGCAAACAGGCCCAGGAAATGCATTTCAGCTGGGGGTTGCTGCTGAAAGGAACCCAAGAGGAGAGAGGGAGGAGAGGGGGGGTGGCAGGGTGAGCACAGCAGAGCTGGTGATGGAAAAGGTCCCTGTGATGTGGCTGTGACACCTGGGAAGCCCCGAGCCTGTCACAGGGGTAAATGTGCCCCAGGATGTGCAGCAGTGAGGTGAGTCTGCCACCATGCACACAGTCTTATGTTGCTTCCTAGAAAAGTTTTGAGTCCCACCTAAAATAGCAGATGGTTTGTTAATGTTGCCTTTAAATTTTTAGCTTCAGGTGTGTTTGACTGATACAGTCATAATTTTGTGCTCTGAAGCATCTCCTGGAGGAACTTGCTTTTTTTTTTATTACCCAAGCAGGAAACCTAGGCTGCAATCTTGGAACATTGAACAAGATCTGATGTGATGTCCTTAAATCCTCCTTTTCTTAATACTTCATAGATTCAATCTGGCTGGCAAAAGAAGCCTGTCTGTACTTTTTGCAAACCTTTGGGTCTTTTCCAGCCTGTACAAATCTGCAGAGGTAACAGTCCCACACAACCCCACCGTGTTCCAGCCAACATTTACCCTCATTGGCTATTAGAATTATTAATGGATTGTTAATTAAGTGCACATGTTGCTCAGTCTTAACATGAATAGGGACTTACTCAGCTGAAGACCACAATCTGAATGTCCAAGCATTTTTAATCTATGCACACAAGCAAATAATCTCCAAAATTCAGCTGACCCTTGATACTCCTCCTGAACATTCACTGCTGGATCAGGCAAGGCTTTCTCCACCACAATCTTGCAGAAAATGCCCCATGTTTTGTTAAAAAAGCTGCTGTGAGCCCAGCCCGAGGAGAAGCAGGGCAGGCAGACACTGCAGCTGTGTTTTATTTGTGATAATAGGTTTGGGCACCTCTGATTAGCTCATTAGATTCTATGACTAAGCCCATTACAGCTTTTAAGTTTGGAGCTTTATTGTGATGTGCTGACGGCTCCAGCTCTGGCAGTGGTCTCACTTTGCTTCTTGGGAGGGAGATTTTCCTGCTGAGGAGCCCTCAGGATCAGCTCTGGGGATGCCAGGATTGTTTCCTTGGCCTGGCAGGAGCTGTGTGGGTACAAATCTACGCCATCTATCCAAAGTAGGCAGGGAATTCTTGGCAGAGCAGGAGTTAAGGCAGCCCCCTCCTGCTGTGCTGTGCCCACAATGGTGCCATTGTGCCCCTCAGCCTGGCAGGAGCGTGCCCAGCCCGGGCTGTGGGTAACAGGATAGAGCTGTTCCAGCCAGGGAGATGCACTGCAGCCACCCAGCCATGACTAACCCAGCTCTCCCCAGCTCCCCTGCCCCTGCCAGGCAGCACAGCCCGTGCTTCAGGCAGTTTCTGGTTCCACCATGCCAGGGTGGAGGTGGGGAGCCAGGCTGGGGGGGTTTGTCCTCGCTCTCAGCATGATTTGACACCCAGCTCAGGCTTGGAGCATCCTGGGTGAGTGGAAGGTGTCCCTGCCCATCCAGAGGGGTGCAAAGGGATGAGCTTTAAACCCAAATCAAGCTGGGATTCTCTAATTCTGTGCTTGAGCAGCCACTGCAGACAAGGAGGTGCCAGCAGGGGCAAACAGGAGGGAAGTGGCTGAGCTGGCAAGGTGGGCACTGCCAGCAAAGGGGTGCAGCTGCTGCTGGCATTTGTCATCCTCAACCTCCAGTGGACATGGCTTGGCAGGTTCCAGGTAATTTTATGTTTCACCCTGAGGGAACTCCTGTGCCCAGAGCTGGGCCCTGGCACTGCAGGGAGCTGGGCATTGTCCCTGTGTGGCACCACAGAGTCACACACTGGGCCAGGGCAGAGACGTCCGTGGGTCACCCGGTCCTCCCTGCCCCAGCAGGGTCATCCCAAGGCGCAGGGCTGTGCCCAGGTGCTTCTGGAATCTCTGCAGCCAGGGGGGTTTGGGCACTGAATAATTAAAGTTCTTCCTCCTGTCCAGGTGGAACTTCCTGGGCTCATCCCTGCCCATCCCCTTGTGCCACTGCTGGACCCCGGAGCAGAGCCTGGGCCCTGCAGGCACTGACAGGGGTGAGGTCCCTGAACAGCCCCAATGCCCTGTCAGGGAGATGCTCCTGTCCCTTCGCCTCTGTCACCCTCCCTGTCCCCGCTGCGGGCTGTCGCTGTCCCTCCCGTGCTGAGGAGCCCAGAGCTCGCCACAGCGCTCCCGCGGCGCCTCCCAGGCCCGAGCAGAGGGCCAGGATCCCCTCCCGGTGCCATCGCTGCCATCGCTGCCACCGCATCCCGAGGATTCCCTCCTCGGTGACAACGATGACGTCACCGGCGTCGCCGTCTCCAAGGCAACGGGGGAGCGCCCCGCCACGTGACCGCGCGCGGCGTCACGTGATGTTTGGAGCTGCTTCCGGGTCGATGCGGGACGCGGCCGGCGGGCCTGGGTGAGCGGGGCGGGGGGCGGGGGGGACAGCGGGGACAGGGGACAGCGGGGGACACCCCCCGGCACCGCCCGGGCAGCCCCGGAACC
>WBNO01021220.1:0-51829 GCA_013400575.1 Peucedramus taeniatus | reverse complement strand
GGAACGGGGACAGGGACAGGCCGTGTAAGGGGACAGTGGCAGGGACAGGCTGTGTGAGGGGACAGTGATGGCGACAGTGGCAGGGACAAGGGTAGGCCGTGTGAGGGAACAGGGAAGGGGACAGGGACAGGCCGTGTGAGGGGATGGGGACAGGGACAGGCTGTGTGAGGGAACAGGGAAGGGGACAGGGACAGGCCGGGGGAGGGGATGGGGACAGGGACAGGCCATGTGAGGGGATGGGGACAGGGACAGGCTGTGTGAGGGAACAGGGACAGGGACAGGCCGTGTGAGGGGATGGGGACAGGGACAGGCCGTGTGAGGGGACAGGGACAGGGACAGGGACAGGCTGTGTGAGGGAACAGGGACAGGGACAGGCCGTGTGAGGGGCGGGAGTGGCTGCAGGAGCTCGGGGGGTGGGGCATTGCCAGCAGGGACAGGGGGTCTCAGCAGGGACAGGGGTTCCCAGCACTGATTGGGGTTCCCAGCACTGATAGAGGTTCTCAGCACTCACAGGGGTTCTCAGCACTCTCAGGGGTTCCCAGCAGGGACTCAGCCCTGGGGCAGTGGGACAGGGCCAGGGCTGGGCCAGCAGTGTGCCAAGGGACAGTTCAGTGTCCCCCTGTGCTCTCTGGGCTGTGGGGGCAATCAGCCCTGCTGGGTTTGATGGGTGACAGAGTTTCAGCTGCGTGGGTGGCTTGTCCTGGTGGCTCAGAGGGTCAGGCTCCCTGCCCTGCTACAATTCCTGACAAATCCTGTGGGATCTCCCTGCCCACAGCAAGGAGGGGTGGAACCAGGCGATTTCAGGGTCCCATTCCAACCCAAAGCATTCTGTGATTCACTCCTCTGCCTCTCAAGATCATCTCAGAAATAATTTCCCTGAATCACATCTCGGCAGAACAATGTTGCAGCTCCTTGCAGAGGGGTGTTTGTGCTGTTCATCCCTTCCTGAGGCTTTGTTTTGTGTGTACAAACACATCAGGATGTGTTTGGTGTGTGACTGTTCAGGATGTGCCCCCAGGCATTTGAGTGGCATTGGAATTCCATTAGCATGCCATTAATGATGTCATTCTCCTGAAGGGTCTCTTCTTCTCCTGGAAGGCTCACAGCACAGGGGATGGAAATATTTTCCATGCTGGTTTCAGTGTTCTCTTTTCACCCAGCAGCTGGAAATATTTTCCATGCTGGTTTTAGTGTTCTCTTTTCACCCATCAGCTGCAGCAGCACTCTGAGTTTCCCTGGAATCAATCTCAAGTCAGGGTCGTGCTCCTCTTTCCAGACCTTTCCCAGTGCTGCTTCCAGCTTGGGAATCCCAGCACAGGAGGGATGTGGAGCTGTTGGGGAGAGTTCAGGGGATCAGAGGGATGGAACAGCTCTGCTGGGGAGAAGGGCTGGGAGAGTTGGGGTTGTTTACCTGGAGAGGAGAAGCTTTGGGGTGACCTCATTGTGACTTTCCAGTACTTGCAGAGAGACAGATGGAGAGGGGCTCTTTCCAAGGGTCTGGAGAGACAGGACAAGGGGGAATGGCTTCCAAGTGTCAGAGAGTGGCTTTAGGCTGGATATTGGGGTGAAATTCCTCCCTGTGAGGAATTGGGATGAAATTCCCCCCTGTGTGGGCAGGCCCTGGCACAGGGTGCCCAGAGAAGCTGTGGCTGCCCCTGGATCCCTGGAAGTGTCCAAGGCCAGGTTGGATGGGGCTTGGAGCAGCCTGGGACAGTGGAAGGTGTTGGAATGGGGGATTTGAATGAAATTATTTAAGGTCCCTTCCAAGCCAAACCGTTCTGGGATTCTCTGTCACTGGGTCCACAGCCCTGCAGCAGAGCATTTAAACATAACAACAAAGGCAATTTGTTGCCACCTCTCAAAGCCCAAGTGCCTCGTTTGCATGTGTGCCGTCATTTAGGAAACCCAGAGTTATTTTGAGCCCTGAATTGTCCCTCGTGCTGTCAGCAGGGCTACCTGAGAAACGTGCACCTTGCAGGTCACCCTGTGCTGCCCTTGTGCTGACAGCATTCCCTTGAGAGCTGTCATTGCCTCTGCACATCCTGCTGCTCCTTGCTCCCAGGCAATTGTGGGGATTCAGAGGAGCCACGGGAGTGACAGATGATTACAGGGACCTGAAATCCCATGGGAGGGAGCTGGGAAAGGTGAATGCCCACTCCACAACATTCTTGTCATCTCACTGGTGTTCAAAAGTACAGCTTGAGGAAGAAAATGTTGGGGATTCAAAGCTGTTGGATGTAAATGCCAGTAGTTTTCCTTCTCAGTTCTGGATTGCTCTCACACTGGAGCTGAAAACACCATTTTTTGCCTCTAAGGTGAGTTTCTGCTGTGGAATTTCCAGCTGATGTTTGTTCAGCAGATAAAGAGGGATGGAGCAGATGGAAAAGCCATGTGAAGGACAGAGGGCTTTATGCACATGGGAGTTCCAGAATTTCCAGACCAGGAGGTCTGAATGTGTGTTTGGAAAGCCCTGTCTGTCTGTGGATGTTGCTGGGCTCCCAAACCACTCTGGAATGAGGCCTTTCAGCCTGAAGCCTTGGCTCCCAGTGCAAATTGTTCCTGAACAGGAATGGTTTAGCCTCAGACTAAATGCCTTGTTCCTGTCAAACTACAGTTTGAGGATTTTTTTTTTGATTCTAGATAGAGTAGTGACATGAGTCAAGTTTGAGCTATGAATCAACCAAGCTGTTGAGAGATGAAAATGGTGTTTTTTGTGTTTTTTTTTTTTTTTTTAAGACTAATCCTGTAAGTCCCTATTTGTGATATTTAAACTTTATATATAATATTAAAATGGTAACATGCTTCAGTCAGCTGCTGGTTATTGTACTCAAATCCTTTTGGTTGGTGGGTTTTAGGTAGTCTGGTCATGAAGAAGTGAGGTGGAACTTGTTAAGCAGGTGATTCTCAGCAAAGGGAGCCTTAATGAAATCACTTCTGTTAAGAGTTTTATATCTAGCTTTATATCCTTGCCTGTAACAAGTCTAAGGGAAAGAAACTGGCAGAAACTTTAATTCAAGATTAGCAACATGGCTTGCAATGAATGTGTGGCCCCAGCCTGGGGTTTAAAAATGTGATTTTGCAGTAATTTGTGGAAAAGCTGCCCTGTGACTAATTGTGCAGTGTAGGAAACCTGCACTGGTTCCTGCAGGTTCAGGATTGTGATGGACTAGGAGACCCCTGGAAACAACAATTCATTCATGAACCAAGCTCTGCTCCTGTCTTACAAACCCTTAAAAAACCGAGTTCAGAGAGAGAGGCTGAGTCCCACCTGGGCAGGGCAGAGCCCCAGCCATGGAGGGGATTTGGTGCCAAAAACACTCCCAGCTGCCTCTCAGTATCTGTCCAGCAGCTCAGCTGCCTGTGATGAGGCAAGGCCTCCTTCCTGTGCTGTTCTGTGCCATGCCCAGATATGAAGGGCACAGTTATTATCTCCCAGATACATTAGGCAGCTGCAGAATGGAGCTGGCAGAAATTGCCTTTCGGCCTGGCCTGATGGTGTTTGGTGACACAGCAGAAAGGGGAAGTTGGCAAACAGCTGTTGGAGCAATCTCCTGCTCACAAACAGCTGTTTGCTCCTTCCCCTCCTGGCTGCCCTGGAAACGTGTTGGAGAGTAGCTGTGGATTTCTCACAGTCCTCGTGGGAGGGGCAGCAGTGACAGGTACAGAAGTCACCTTTTGCAGCCTGGAATTGTCCTGGAAGAGCATGTGGGGTAAGGAGGTCTTGAACTTGGCCTGTAATGTTGTGTCTGTGCAGCACCAAACCCTGTGGCTTTGGGTTCTTTGCAAGTAATGTTTTACTTTAATCTTGAATTTGAAACAGGACCTGTCAGATGATCTGGAGCTCAGAAATAAAACCTGTGACCCATCTGCTTGCTTTCCCTGTATTCTCAATCACCACTATTAGAAATGATTATAACTTGCTGACTGCTCAAATACTGTTTTTCTCTCCTTTAACCAGAAGTCCAAGAAGGGAGCATGGACCAGCCCAGTGGAAGGAGTTTCATGCAAGTCCTGTGTGAGAAATACAGCCCTGAGAACTTCCCCTACCGCCGTGGGCCTGGCATGGGGGTGCATGTCCCAGCTACCCCACAGGGCTCACCTATGAAAGGTAAATTCTGATCTTTCTGAGCACCTGGGGGGTGCTGGGAGGAATCAGCTGAAAGAGGAATCACCTTGAATTGCCCAGAAAAAGAACCATCACATTGTGGTGTTTTACTGGAGAGACTGGAATCTGACAAAGGGAGAAAGTGACTGAACTGGTTGCTGTGAAAAACCAAATTTCTCTACAGCATGACAGAATCAGAATTAGAGAATAGAATAGAATCATTTGGGATCACCAGGTTCCAGCTCTGTGAGTGGAAGATGGACCTAAGGCCCGGTGCAGTCTGTGTTTTGAGGGTTCAGCAGTCCTTGGAGCTTTCCTTCAGGCCACTGAACCTATTTTATTTTTGGATGCAGCAACAGGTGTTTTGGCAGAGGTGGCTTAAAAATACATAAAATACCTAAATTTGAAGTTGGTTCCCATGCCAGCAGCTTGCTTTGATGCCTGCAGGGACAGGAGCTCAGTGGACACAGGAGGGGACATATTTCAAGCAGAGTGATGAGTTGTTGAATCTCTGCTTTTGTGACAAGTGCCTCAGTTGAACTTGCAGTGTACTTTGTCTTCTCAAGGCACCAAATTCTTTGTGACCTAGCAGAGAATTCCCCTCTCCTGTGCTCCTGACCTTGCTGCCTCGAGGGAATTTAGCCAGATGTATGTCTGAAGCTCTGTGCTGCTTATGGATGTCCTTGAGCCTCCCAGACTGCAGAATTTGTGTCACCATCTCCTCTGAACTAGATCCATGTGACACCTTTTAGTCTTCCCTCACACTCTGATGTTGGCATTTAATTCTTGGTTTATATGGTTGGGTCTGAGACTCACATTGATCCCATCAGAGCTGCCCCTTCTTTGTGTCACACATCCTGCCCATCATAATCTGTAGGAGCAATCCAAACATCCATCAGGTCAATTTGTGTCATAACCAGCCCCAAAGGGGAAAATAGCCATGGAAGTCAGCTGGATGAAGTTTCCAATAACTGGGTTTGACAGAGGAGAAAAAAAGGCCTGAGTTCAGCTGAGGATAAAACACGCACAAAATGAGCAAGAACAGAAAAATGGCCTGATGGAATGTTCAATCAGTGCCCTCTCTGCAGGTAAATTTACCTCTCTCCTTCTCACCTGAGCTGTTTGGGTGCTGAAAAGAGGCCACGTCTTAAAACGTGACTGAGACATGACTTACAAATACTGCATTAGTAATTCCCAAAGTGCCACACTATCCTTTAAAAAAACCAAACACTTCTGAGCCAGAAAACTGGGAAACCCAGATCACTCCAGGTAATTGTTTGCTGCTAGAATCCCTTTCTAGTCATGCAGCTGTCAAGTGTTAAGGGGAAAAGGGGCCACCTATTTAGGAAAAAGCTTGTGGTTAGATTTTAATGGATTTTACTGCTCCAGAGAGGTGGGAAAGCCATGTTGTACATAAAAGAGTGTAAGACTGATGGCTTGCCTTGCCTCAACGTGGATTTCTTGTGTGGAAATTGTTTCCTGTTACAAACCCCCAGCTTTTTGTCATGGTTTAGCCTTAGCACAGCAGGCTGTGATTGAGGTCCAAGTCCTTGGTTGTCCTTTGAGTACATTTACCTGTCTGAGGAGGAGCTGGAACAAAACCAAAGCAGAAATGGAAAGGCAGAGCAGAGACCTGAGTTTTTGAATGAATGCTGAATGCTCTACATTGAACCTTGGGAAGGGAAAGCTTAGAAAGGAAATGTTTAAATACCTCCTGAGAAATGTTTAAATACTTCCTAAGAAATGTTTAAATACCTCCTAAGAAATGTTTAAATACCTCCTGGCTGTTACCAGGCCCAAGTGGGCTCAGGGCAAGAGGATAAGGGAGTCTGACTGTGCAGCTGACACTCCCCTAGTCCTGTGTCCTATCTGCAGCAGCAGCTGCCTGGGGAAGAGCAGAAGTTGTGGCAAGGACTGATAGGAGACAAGCCATAAATGACAAAGGACAGGCCTGAAATACACAGAAATACATGGAAGAACTGAAGAGCACTGATAGGAGTGGTACTTCATGTTTAGAGCCAAGGCTTCAGGATGGTGTCAGTTACAAAATCCGTGTTTAACCTGAAATCGGTGTAAATTCTGACATTACTGGTGGATTTCTCTTGCTGCCTGCAACATCCATGTTTGGGGCTGGGTTCTCTAACTCTGAGGCAGTGCTGAGCAGAGGCAGCTTTTGTTTTTCCCTGTGCCAGACCGCCTGAACCTGCCCAGTGTGCTGGTGCTCAACAGCTGTGGCATCACCTGTGCCGGGGACGAGAACGAGATCGCCGCCTTCTGCGCCCACGTCTTTGAGCTCGACCTCTCTGACAACAAACTGGAAGACTGGCACGAGGTAAAATGGTGATGGGCACCTCACTGGGTACCTTTCACAGCTATTACTGACTGCAAATGTGTTGCATTGATGAGAGTTCCATTTTGGTGGCTCCTTTCTCATCTCTGAAGGTGATGTTTATTTATTTGGACAGCAGCTGAGCAATACATGTGATGAAATTAATCCAGTGTGGCACTTCACTCCTGTACCTTGTGACTTATAGTCTTGGCCTGTGGGTGAAAAATCTGTATTTTTATTTTATTTCATCATGCAAAGCACTGGAACTGGCATTTCTAGCACCAAGAAGTTAATGAGCAGTTTAGTTTTTAACAGAGTGGCAGCTGATTCCCAGCTTTGCCTCTGTGATGGTGGGCAAGGTATTTATTCCCTCTCCACATTTGTTGCCTTATCTGCAGAACAGATTTAATAATATTTACCACAAAGGGTATTTCTGCAGCCTCATTAATTAATGCTAAATGCTGTTGTAAAATCCTTTGAAGTGCTTGGGTGAAATAATGCTCAATAAATGCAATGTAACAGGAGTGAAACAATCTCAATCCATTCAAGTGTCATTAAGTTCCTCACTGGATTATGCTGTCTTTTTATGTTAGTGGTTATTGTTGGAAATACGTGGAAAAAAACAGGATATAATGGGATTTTGTGCCATCAGATTGTCATGTCTTTAAGCAGGGAGGGAATGCAGTGTTTGCAGTGTCCCAGCTCAGTGGGGCTGACCTCATATCTGGTCATACACTGGTCACTCACAAGCTGCACATCTCACACCCTGCTCTGTGTTCAGTCTCTTCAGGCTGCCCTGGAACTGAAAGGCTTCTGTGTGTGCTGGCCCCTTCCTCTGAGACAGGATTAAGTTTTCACAGCCCATCCACACCAGATAAATATCTCCCCACCCCTAAAAGCTGCCTGTGCTGGGGATTCCAGATCCCTGGGTAGCCTGTTCCCATGCTTAGCTAATAACCTCATGGGTTAAACTGTGTAATTTAAGTCTCCTGTGCTGCAATTTCAGCCAATTTCTGCCTGCCCTGTTCTCAGCAGGCAGGAGGAGCATCATCACTGTTCCTTATACAACAGCTTTTTATACTCACTAAGAAGAACTTTAATACCTCCTTTCCTTATTTTAGTATAATACTGAAAAAATAATACTGAAAAAAAATAATAATACTGAAAAACTTCTTCCAATCATCCATTNCTTATTTTAGTATAATACTGAAAAAAATACACTTCTTCCAATCATCCATCATAAACAATTCTTTCCTAAATCCTTTTTGGTGGACTGATGTCACCCAATTTGCCTACTTAATTCCTGAGGTGCAGCACCCAAACCATGACATCACCTGAGAGGAGGCATGGAGTGAGGCAGACACATTACCTCAGGTTTGCCACACTTGAGTTCATGAGACAATCCCCCTTTGCCAACAACTGGACCATTTATTAACCTCTGTGTGCCATGGTCTGCCCATCTGTGCCCATCCCAAAGCTTTCTGAGTGGAGCTCTCCAGCCAGCTGTTCTCTGACTCAGAATTATTCTCTGCATTGATGTCTGCTGGTGTTGGAAGCTGCTTCCCACTCAGTTGCCCAGTCAAGGAGGGAATTGGGGATTGGCTGTGGGACATTGTCCGTTGTCCATTGGCATTGTCCAGTAGTGGGGAGCTGGACAAGGGCTCAGTGCTGGCCATGGTGGCAGGAGAAGTGTCCATGGCCCCCTGTGAGTGAGGGCTGGCTCCTGGAACGTGCAGCTGCTCAGCCTTGGGGTTGAGGTGGATTTATGACCTCTCCCAAGGGACTGCCTTTCTCTTATCAACATGTTCCTAGAGTGTAATTAAATGAACTCTTGAGGAGAATGAGCAATTAACCAATCCATCTAGATCAGGAATGGCTGGAGTATGAATTACAGGTAGATATCCCTATGTTTTTCCCCATATCATTGCTTTGTGATGATTCCACAGGGCCCCTTTTAGGAGGTGGGATATTATTGCCAAAGGTCCGATTACTGCTTGATACACATTTCTTTCTTTCTGTTTTTTTTCTTCCCTCCCCACTTAGGTCAGTAAAATTGTGTCCAACGTCCCCCACTTGGAGTTTCTAAACCTGAGTTCCAACCCTCTCAGTTTGTCCGTTTTAGAGAGAAGTTGCGCTGGGTCTTTCGCTGGCGTCCGCAAACTTGTGCTCAACAACAGCAAAGCTTCCTGGGAAACAGTGCACACCATCCTGCAGGAATTACCAGAGTAAGCCCTGGAATCTGGGGGTTTACTGCACTCAGGTCAAGGCTGGGTTATGGAAACATGTGGTGAGGGGTGAGGGGGCTCTGAGGTTGCAAACATCACTAGAGAAAAGGGGATGTTTTCCTTTGGGAGTTTGGGAACTCCAGGTGAGTGCTTTACATTGTCCTGAAAACCAAACTTGGGTGGTGCTGCAAAGCCCAAGCCTTCTCCTCCTCCAAACCTAAATACCAGAGGTGGATAATGACCCCAAAAATGTAGGAGGGTCACACTTCCCTCTGAGTCACTGTGTAGTGAATGGTGCAGGACATACCTTTTAAATGGGAGGTACCTCTGAGGGTCTGGCCACTTGTCAAAGAATATTTCATCCTGCTTTTCTGTGCTAAGCTGTTGATTTCTGTGGTTTGGCATTCTGCTCCCATGGATGTCCTCAGTGGCTTCATTTTGATGACAGATCCCTCTTTGTGTGGCTTTGTAAGCAGAGATGATGACAACAGAAGGTCCTGCATGGCCAACCTACACTTCTCTGGGATTGTGAAAATTCAGTTGTCTGAAAACTTGGTGGGATCTGTTCTTTCTTTATTGGGATCTGTTCTTTCTTTAATGGAAATGTTTGGCAGTGATATAGGGGAGAAAATCATCATTGTTGTATCAAAACCCCATTTTAAATTAGGCTGAGAGCACTGGGAGCAGGTCCCAGTCACTCTTGGAGCTGGCTTGGTGGCTTGCTGGGCACTGAAACCAAAGACAACCCCAACCAATCTGTTCCACAATACTGGGAGAGACTCAGGGAACATTTAAAAGGTTTTTTTAATCTCTGAAGATATGGATGAGAGCAGAGATGTAGTTGAAACACTCTGTGTGGAGTGCTCAAAGGCCTTCTCTGCACGGAGGTGCTCAGAGCTGTTACAGAAAGTTGTGTTAAAATCACATAAAACTGATGACATGATCCTTTCTGCCCTGTGCAGCTTGGAGGAACTCTTCCTGTGCCTTAATGACTACGAAACAGTGTCTTGTTCTCCAGTTTGCTGTCAGTCTCTCAAGCTACTCCACATAACTGACAATAATCTTCAAGACTGGACTGAAATTCGAAAGTTGGGAATTATGTTTCCATCACTGGACACACTTATCCTGGCTAACAACAACCTCACAACCATTGAAGAGTCAGAAGATTCCTTGGCAAGGCTCTTCCCCAACCTGAGATCCATCAACTTGCACAAGTCAGGTGAGAGCCTGGAAGTTGGATGGGTTTTGTTGCTTGATCAGAGTCTCTCCTCTGTATAGATGACAAGCAATGAACTTGCCCATCTGTAGGATTTTCCTGCTGCTTTGAGTAGTCAGTCATTATCAAAGGATGAGTCAGAGCAGTGTGGACCAGTTAATCAAAATGAGCTGGAAAGGTTTTTTATGTTGGTAGTTTCCCTCTGTTCCCCATCCCTGCCTCAGGTACTCCTGGCTGGGGAAGGATAAATAAATGTCTGGCAGTGGAGGGGATGAAAGAATCCCATTTTCCCTTTATTCCCTGTTTTATCTTGGGTAAAATGAGGGCATGTGCAGGTATGCAGTGTGGATCCAGCATCCCCCAGCAGAATCTGTGCTCAGTCATTACAGCCTCACAAGTGATGCTGGCAGCTGCTTTCACACTCCAGCCCCAGAGAATTTTCAGCCAACGCTCCAGAAAGAGAATGAGCAGTTGGAATATTGGGAAGAGCACCCTGTGCTGGGAGAGAAGGAGCTGCAGGGCAGCTCGTGGGGGCTGTGATGTGTTTGTGTATGACACATACACCAGAAATTCATCTGCAGGAGTGCTTCATGCACCAGCAGCTTTTGTTCTTTACAGCTTTATATGCTGTGCAAGTGCTGCTGAAGTGTCAGGCAGGTAGAAGGGACTTTATTAACATGCCCTACAATGTAAGCATCAAGGAATCCCTGTAATAAAAGCTTAACTAGAGGAGGAAAAGCCTGTTAAGCTGCATTTGAAAGCACTGCCTCACCGAAGAACAAGTGCTCCTCTGGTAAGTAGTTTTGCAGTTTTGATGCCAGGTGCTTAAGAACTCTGGGCTCTGTGTTGCATTTTGATGTTTTGGGAGCTGAAAGTCAAACAGGAATCCCAAGGAGCTTGTTAAAACTTTTTGGGGGTTTTAGAAAAAGCTGCTGCATTCTGAAGTTCTGGCAGGCAAGGACTCCAAGATGAGTTGTGTTGATCTCACCACACAATCATGGCTCTGCTGTGCTCAATCCTCAGCTTTGTTTTATTTTGCCCTCCCTGCTTGCTTTGTTATCCCAAATGTCAGGTCTTGAGGGGGCGGAAAACGAGTTAAAACCTTTTTCATTAAACGGCTGGATGGCTTCTGGGACTGTTTCACCGTTGGGTTGTGAGCAGAAATGGGACCCAAGGTGGTTGTGGATGTGAGGTAAAGCCATTTGATGGCTGTTTAGTGATGCCTGGAATGAAAGAAGTGCTGGTGACTTTTAACACTCTGAAGGCAGCATCCCTTTATAGACACAACATCACTGATGCTGGTCAGCCCCCAGCAGTGAGGCCAAAGGCTGAGTGGTCCATAAAAAGCCATGGAGAGCATCCTTCTAGACTTGGAAACAGCACAAGAGAATTTCAGCTCCTGTCTTGCAAGCAAATGTTGATTTTTTTTAGCAGCACATTGTGAGCAAAAAGCCAACTTTTCAAAGGAACAGCAGTAACACTCTCCTGTCACATATGTTCTTTGGCTGTGTCTGATTATCTTGGATCCATGATGTGTTTTCTGTGTTTGTTAACACAAATCTTTCCTCCTGAGCAGGTCTGCATTGCTGGGAAGACATAGACAAGTTAAATTCCTTCCCCAAGCTCGAGGAAGTGAAATTGCTGGGAATTCCTCTGCTGCAGTCTTACACCACCGAGGAACGCAGGAAGCTGCTAATAGCCAGGTCTGTTGGTTTGTTCTGCTCAGCAGAAACATGACAAGGCAAGGAAGGGGTGGGAGCAGCTCATCAGAGGAAGAGGCTGGCAGGAGATGAAGTTCTGTGTGAATGCAGAAAGATTGGAGCTTGATTTGTTGGGTGGGATCAGCTCATCAGAGGAAGAGATTGGTAGGAGATGGAGTTCTGTGTGAGTGCAGAAAGATTGGAGCTTCTTTTGTGGAAAAGTCAGAGAAGTGAAAATGTTAAACCTGACTGCTCTTCTTCTCAGGGGATTTCGTGAGTCTCCTACAAATCTGTGCACATGTGGTGCATATCTGTGGTGAAATAAAAATGCCCAATTCTGCATGTTCTTGAGAAATTACATGGAAATTTCCCGCTCCCTCAAGGCCTGAGCTTCCTGGCAGGAAATCCCATGGTGTTAAAGCTGAGGCACTTTTGATGTGACTGCCTTGTTGTTGAGCCTGTGTGGGCTCCCCTCCTGGCTGACTGTGGCTCTTGGTGTGTGCCTGCAGGTTGCCATCCATCACCAAGCTCAACGGCAGCATCGTGGCCGACGGCGAGCGGGAGGACTCGGAGCGCTTCTTCATCCGCTACTACATGGAGTTCCCCGAGGAGGAGGTGCCCTTCAGGTAGGAATTCTCTGGCCTGCAGTGGAGAGCAGGGACAGAAGGGTGGTGACTGGCCAGGTGATGGGAAATGTGTGCCAGCTGTTCCATGGAAAAAACATCCCTCACTTTCCTCCAGCCTTGGCTCCTTCAGTCTGTTTGGGCTGAAATTGTTGTATTCTTGTTGTCTGATGACTTGTGGGGTCACTCCTGAGTCAGATTTGTCTTAAAAGTGCCTGTGTCAAATGCCATTAAACAACAGGACTGTTCAGTTCGTGACCTTCATTGTTTCCTGGCCTCTCCCAGGGCTCCCTTCATAATCCACCTGTGTTTGGGAGTGCCCAAAGCCAGGACACATCGTGCTGTCCACTGCCAGGCCAGGGCATCTAATCCTGGACCATCTGGTGTGGGGAATGTGGCTGGCAATGGGAAGCTGTCCCCTCACTTTCAGGCCTGCAAATCACAAGTCTGATGGGTTTTCTTTGCCAAAAAAGTGCATCCAATGATCCGTTCATCTTGGTAAACTAATGAACTTGGACAGATGCTGTTCAGGCTGTGTCTTTTTTGTGCCAGCATCCACTTATTGCTTCTAATGGGCTGAGGAGGGATCATGGAGCATCAGGCCACTGCCTTTACCTGCCTCTGCCCTAAACCCTCATGTGCTTTTGGACAGCAAAGCTTTATTATCCTTTTTTTACGGAAAAGGGGTAGGACAGGAGTGTGTATGTGACTCTGAGGGCACAGACAGAGGTGGGGACACACTGAAGGTCACAGGTATGGCCTGGCATGGATGACAAAGGTGCAAATGGCATCTGCTCTGTGTTTTCCTCTGCTTAACTCTCAGATAAAATGCCTTTTGTTTTTCTAAAAAAACAAAAGGATATGTGATTTGCCAATCCAGTAAGGGGGTGAGAAGCCTGGAATGGGGAATGAGGGCATGGCATTTTGTGTGAATATTAATAGGGTCAGTGATTATAATATTTGTTAAAAGCATGCTGGGGTCAATGCAGAGGCAGAGGGCACTCATGCAGTCAGGGAGACAAGACAGCTGGTCCTTTTTCTGAGGACAAGTCCTGACTTGTAATTTTAAAGGGCCTTGAAGCATGAAAATTGAAGGAAATATTGGAAGGGATAACAGCAGAGACAGAGGATGCAGGAGAGAGGAAGGAGAAGGGGAGACGGGGACTGTGAGCTCATGGTGCTGCTCCCAAAAGAGATTAATTTCCATAACATTTCATATTTCATGTGTTTGGTGGTGACAGAATGTCAGTGATCCATATATTGCTGGGAAGGACACAGTGGGGTACAGCTTTAGGCACTCATGATGCCTGGGACATGAGTTTTGGGAACAGGCTGTGTGTTACACATCACCACACACCACTGAGATTGGTTTGCAGGTGGGATCTCATGTAAAAGATTACTGACATCTCACCCATCCAAGAAAACCAGGCTAATTTTGACCAACATGCCAGCTTTATGCTAGAAAAATTACCTCCCCCTCAGATTTCTTACCCTTTAAACACTGGTACTGCCTTTTTCCTGATCAATGGCCTCTTTGTCCAAATCCCTTCATCTGTGCAGCATTTCCAAGAGATTTCTGCAGCTACCAGGGAGGGTTGTTCTGTCCTGGAGGGGTTGGGGGCCACTGCAGACTCTTTTCTAGTGAGGCTGCAGATGGCTGAGAGTGTCCCCAGTGCTGGGTTTCAGTTCTGGACCCACAATCAGCAGCCCTTGTCCAAAGGGAGAGCTGGCGTTCCTTGCAGAGGGATTTTGTGTCTGTTTGTTGCTAAAGCTTCCCCTTCCTCGCTCCCAAATCTGGTGTGGTGGCTCCAAAAGCGGTTTGCAATTAGAAACTAATCAGGACACACATGTTGTGGCTGGGGTCTGACATCTGCATTGCAGTGCTGCCTCGAGCAGAGGGAGAACAACTTGAGCAGGGAAAACTTCCCAGTGGGAGCAGCCCCCCAGCAGACTGGCAAGGTGCAGCCTGTGATAAGCTCTGTCACCAGAACCCCCCTGCTTGCTGCATTGCTGTCTGCAGCTGGAAGGGATCAGGCAGGCAGGGAAATGGAAGGAACAATTTATCTCAGTGGATGTCGTGGTTACAGGGAGCGCCGAGTGCACAATCCAATATTGGCTGTCTTGTGGAGTGACGTCCTCGTGTCTGGGGGGTTTTAATGAGCCCTCTGCTTGTCTGCTGCACTGTTTATCTGCAGAGTATCACAGACACTTTCAGCCAGGCTCAGGTCTTCAGCAGCCTCAGTGGCTGCCAGGCTGCAAGGGGTGATTAGGAAAGTCTCCAGGGTGCCTATTATTGGGGTCCAGAACATCCATGTACCAGTCTGCCTTGGTCCTGATTGATTTGAGGGCAGCCAGTCACTCACACTCCCCACTTTTTTTGCAGCTCACATACAAAGGAGGAGGGTGCAAAACTCATTCTGCCCTTCCTCAAGACAAGAAAATTTCAGAAGCACTGCTTGACCCACCGCATATTTACAGCACATATTTGGATAATCATGGCTCTCTCATGGTGGTTCTCTCTCTCAGCTTGTTTGAAATTTGTCCCCCTCTTTATCCTCTCCCCACCATCAGCCCAGTTCAGTCTTAGTGCATGAATCATGACAGTAATTGTGGCTGGCCCAGAAGCTGTTGCTGGTCTGCAGCAGCAGAGATGCTGAGAATTAAAGGGGTGTCCCAAAGCGGGCTGAGGGTTTGGAGCAGCAAGAAGTGGGTTCCTCTTTCCCATGGGATGCTGCTGCTGGCAAACCCTTCCAGAGAAAGAGAAGCCCTCCTCACTGGCTGGCATTTGCTCTGCCTGCAGGTGGGTTAAACGTGGGGAGTGTTGTTTTCTCTCAGCACTAATGGCTTCCTCAGATAAATGGGGCTGCTCCCAGCACCCCAGTGCCTGTGAGAGCAGGGCACCATCCTGCCTTTGGACGCTCTGGTGGTGTCCGTGGGACTGGGGAAATCCTAGTGCCTGGTGGCCCTTACTTCAGTGCCCAGCACACAGAGGGGCTGCTGTTCTCCAGGAACATTCCTGCCTCCAGCAGGACTCCCTGGGGTCACACAGCCTGCCAGATCCCATCGCAGCTCCGGGGCTGTGACACCGCGCCCGTCGCATTCAGCTCCGCCTGGGATCGGGAGCACAAAGCGCTTTCTGTGCCGGGGCTCTGAAACGTTACCTGTGCTCAGCAGCTCTCAGCCTTTGTCATCCCAATCCCATTGTGTTTTGTGCTGCCATTCCTCCTCTTTCCCAGCCAGGCAGGGAGATCCAGCCTGGCCTGATGGCAGTGATACCAGGGGGGCGGGGGTGACACAGACTTTCCATTGCAGGGACCTTGGGAAGAGCACTCCGAGAACTTGGCTGCAAGGACAAGGTGACAGTGGAGTGTGTGCCTCTGCTAGTAAAATTCCCATCTTGTTTTAGAGCAGGTGTGAAGGATCAGCTGACAAGAAGTGCCCTGTTTGTTATCAGCTCTCAAACTGTGCAGCAGCTCACCTTGTTTTGGTGATCTTGATGATCCTGTACTCAGTGGAGTGTAACATTTGGGACCTAGCTGGCCTTTTGGAAAACAGCAGGAATGTCTGATGATCAGTTAAGTCGTGAGGCCACAGATACTGGGAATCTAAACTGAAGGCTGTGTCCTTTTTGTGGGCACTGGCTTGGTTCTGGCACTCTTCAGTGAAGTGTTTTCATTGGAGCAGGAGGCGTAGAGTTGTGAGCACAGTGTCCTCTCTTTCTTCCAAATCCCACTGCAGCCAGGGCTGGGATTTCTGAAACTGTAGGAGCTCAAACTGTGTTGTCAGGAAGCTGTTTTGAGACCAGTCATCTCAAACATCTCAGGCTGGTGGTAATTTCACCTTCCTCAGAAAGACACTTCTCCCCAGTGGGACACTGAGCTCATGTCAGTGCCACGCTGCAGCCTGGGGACTGTGGGACAAAGTGACTGGAGTGCTTGGGCTTTCTGGGGCTTTCAGCTGGAATCAGGGTCCATGTTGTCTCCTGTGGGGAACACTCAGACCTGGGAAATGTGCACTGGCTACACCATAACTCTGGACTTGTTGAATTTTCCAGGTATCACGAGCTGGTCACCAAGTACGGGAAGCTGGAGCCCTTGGCAGTGGTGGATCTGCGGCCTCAGAGCAGCGCCAAGGTGGAGGTTCACTTCCAGGACAAGGTGGAGGAGATGTCCATCCGCCTCGACCAGACTGTGGCAGAGCTGAAGAAGCACTTAAAAACTGTGGTGCAGCTGTCAACAAGCAACATGCTGCTCTTCTACTTGGACCAGGAAGCTCCTTTTGGTCCCGAGGAGATGAAATACAGCTCGCGGGCGCTGCATTCCTACGGCATCCGGGATGGGGATAAAATTTACGTGGAGCCCAGAATGAAATAGCCTTTTTGCCCACACCCACACGCCCCCACACACCCACACACATGCATTGAGGAGTTTTTTGCAAGGTTTTTATTTCGGTTGGTTGGTTGAGGTTTGGTTGTGTTTCTGTAGCAGGTAATTTCTTAGCCCGGAGGAAGTGCCCTGATCTGAGAACCATGCCCACCATCCACTGCAGGTGACCTTGAGGTGACAATTGACTTCAGGACGTGTGTTTCAGTGTGGGCAATACCTTGATGTTTCCTTTGATGCTCCGGTATACTCGTGATTTGGCATGAATGGTCAGTTGTTCAAGCTAAACAATGCCAGGGTCCATAAGGGAGGAGACAGCTTGGTGCAGAATTTGACCTGTTGTTTTCTTTTCCTAAATTTTTTGGTGTTTTGCTCCACCAGATCTCCCTTTGGCCTAGCTATCCAACTGTGGCTCGAGCTTGCTGTAGTATTTTCTTGCAGCTTGGTGCTGTCTCAACCTTTTGTTGTGCTCGAGTTCACAGGAAAGATCTCCATCAGTATTCTGCTTGATTCAGAGCTCAGGTACTTTAGTGCATCCACTTCACTCCACTGGTTTGCTTTCTGTGAGTGCACAAAATGGGGGAAAGAAAAAGAACTTCCCAGAAAGAAACTTTTTTTTCAAAGTGCACGCTCTATATCCACCTGATTTTGGGGGGAAAAAAAGAGGTTTTGGCTGCTTGTACCCATCTCACTTGGTGCCTGCAGCCTGTGGGGATAAAGGGTGTGTTGGAAAGCGAATTTTGGGACGTGGTGGATGAGCACTGCATTGGAAGGGCTTTTAGAACAACAGGTCAACAAGGGGTTAAAGAGCAGCTTCCCCTGTTGTCCACCTTGATGCTGAAGAGATCCTCCGTGCACTTCACCTTGTACCAGTGGGTGCTGCAAGTGGAATGGCTAAAATTCCTCTCCTGGGAGAGAGGAAGAGTCAAGTTGAAGTTTGTGTTTGTTGCTGTTGCACCAGTTCAAACCTAGCACTTTCCCCGGGGCCCCTGCCCGGGGGTCCCTGCGTAGGGCCCGAACTCGGAGGATGTGTTGGCTCGGATCAGCCTCTGGAAGTGGAGGAGCAAAGCAGCTGGACTCACGTTTGCTGTTCAGCAGGTTTCACTCTCTCTCTTTCTCTCTCTCTCGGCTTCCCCCACGCGCCCCTCGCAGGCATCGCGTGCTGCTGCTTCACGTAGTCCCTGTTTTTACTGCAGAGCAGATTCCCCTGCCTGGTCAGTGAAATCCTCCTTCCTTTCTCTCTCTCTTGTTTCGCTTTCCTGTGTCTTCCCTGCTCCAAGTTCAAGACTTTCCCAATTTCCTGGTTACAAGCAGCTGCTCAGCAGTTTTTGGAGCTGTGCAGCGAGGGCTCTAGTTACATATGAACTCCTGACCTTCATTTTGAAATGTTCCCTTTATCCCCACGTGCACTTTCTTTCCCAGGATGCTTTTTCCCACATCACCGAGCTCCTTTGGTATTCTTGGAGTTGTGTATTTCTCTTCACATTTTACCTGGATTGTGGGGTGGGATCTATGGGGAGGGGACAAAGTATTATTATCTCATAGTCTTCAGGTTTAGGATTTGGGGATTGTTCAGAGGGGATTAGTTCCTTATCCAAAGCAAGGGTTAAAACGGGAGGATTTAAAACAAGTTACTAATTTGTGCCTCATCCCCCTGCCAAAAATAGCAATTTCTTGGCCCCGTAGAGATGAGCAATAGGGAAGGGAGTGAGATTTTCCATAGGTAGCATAGATTTTCCATAGGTCCGTGGTACCTGTAAACTAAACAGCAGGGAGATAGTGGCAGTATAGCATAAAATGATGCTTTTATAAGCTAGAGCTTTACTGAAGATGTATTTTCCATTTGGGCAGGGAAAATAATTTGCTGCCTGATAGCAGAACCCTTAAGCCAACACTTCTGTATGATATATACATACCTACCAATAGGAAAAGTTGTGGTTAATAAGATATTTTGTTATAAAGCAAAGTTTTATGAAGATATGGTTGTTTAATATTAGAAGCCTATTTCAGCCCTTGACCTCCAGTTTAAGTAGGTTATCCCTGAGTGGCTGCAGAGTCCGAGGCAAGCGACCTATGGGGATGCAAAAGTATCTCTGACCCAGTTCTCCAGAGCAGTAATTGCCTCTGTGGGTGTATTTATGGCATTGTACCTGCTATTAGTGAGATGCTGTAACTCTTGACCAACTTCCTCAGCACAATTAAGTGTCTGGGTTTCAGAGAAGGGAATAAACAAAGGCCATTAAAGAGTGGAATGGGATGATAAAGAAGGGCCATGTACGTGCTTTTAAGTTTGTTTGCCCACTAAAAATCAGGCTGTCCATGGAGGGATCAGTGCTGTCACCAGCTCAGAACTGACAGCAAATCCTGATTTTATTTGTGACAGACCTGGTGGGAACTGGAAGATGGAAAAAGAGAACACAGAATATTAACAGGTGCTCGGATTTGGTGCTGACACCCAAACCTGCTCCCCTGGTCCATTCAGGTGTGAAATCACCACCCTGCCACTTCTCCAGGGGAAGGTTTCTCTCAAGGCATTCACCTTGTGTGCAGATAGTGGAGCAGTCGTGGGGTAGAAACCAAAAGTCTTGGTTGGCTTCCCAAGGAGAAGGACTCACCCCAAAACCCAGAGAGAGTTTGTGTGTGCAGATGATCAACTGTGGGAAGTGGGACCAAACAGCACAAAAGGATGTGGCAAAATACCCCAAATCATGATACCCTGTGGGGAAGGCTCTTGTGTGTGTGCCACCCAACAGGGGACCATGTCTTGGGAAAAGAGAAGAAGTTCTGAGTGGGAGAGGAGGTTTGGGTGCTGAGTGAGGGTGCAGATGTGGCAGAGGTTTGATTTGCCCTCTCCTCCTCGTGTCTGGAATCCCACGGAGGCGCGGCGGCGGCTCTGCCTCTTTGCTTGTCAGTGAGATTCTGTAGGTTCTGTTCGTGTGCAAGGTTTGATTTAAACCTCTGCCATGTCAGGAGGGGCCGTGCCAGGCATTGCCAGCGTGTGCCCTCTTCAGCTAAAGGTCCCTGGGTCTGTCACATCCGCTTGAGAAAACAAAACAGATGTGCAAGCTTCCCTGGCTTGTGTGTCCTTCTACCTGAGGGCTGCTTTTGTTGTGTTGTTGCTGCTACTTCATGCATCCAAGTGTGCCATGGGCAGAGCACCTGCTCCACGAGGACTGGGGTGACAGCTGTATACCAAAGTGCCACACGGCTCTGTGTGCCGAGTTGGATGTTGTGCTGTGTTTTTGGAGATGTTCCTGTTCAATATTCACGTTTTTGGCCAGATGTTCTGGGCGGATCGCTGGTATGAATATTCACAGGGTGCTGGCTGTCCTCTGCTCCCTGGCTGGGATTTGTAACCTCATTTTTTTGGGAGCTGCAGGCATGCTGGTGGCAGGTGTGACCCGTGGTGGCTTGGAGGAAGTGCTGCTGGGGACAGGCTCTCCCTGTGCCCTCCCCTCCTCGGATCTGGAATCTGACGGAGGTGCCACAGCAGCTCTGCCTCTTTGCTTGTCAGTGAGATTCTGTAGGTTCTGTTGGTGTGCAAGATTTGAAAATGCAAACGAGGTGCTTAAAGCAGCCCAGAGGCTAAAATATGTATTCCTGGCAGCTGTGCCTCCCTTGTTTGGATGTGGCACTTTTGTAGGCAGCAGAGAGACGCCTTCCCCAGAGCAACGTTAGAGGGGCTTCAGCCACCTCAGGCCTTTGCCTCTGTGATTGCTTTTCTGCAGTTGCTGGAAACTTCAAATATAATTTAAACATGAAGATCTATTCTTGCTCCCTGTTAATGTTGCATCCATATGTAATTTCAAAGAAGAAGAACTGTAAGTCCATCTGGTTTTTTATTCTGGTTTCTCTCCCAGGGGATACACCTCCCGCTCCCACAATTTGCCTTTGGTTTGCTCGCAGACTTAGTGGTGGAATTCAGGCCAAAATAGGTCATTGGTTTGGATCAGTTCAATAAACTTATGTAAGTTTTTACACTAAAACCCTCAGTGTCCTGAGCTTTGCACTTTTGTGTCCCCTCAAGCAAAAATTGTTCCCTGTTGTCACTCCAAAGGTGTGAGTGAAAACTGCTGGGATTTTTTTGTCCTGCTGATGGTTTTGTTGTCTGTCCATGAGCTTGGGCACAGCCACCTCACCTGTGCAAGGAGAGCTGGAAGATCTGTTCCTCCTCTGGACTGCATTTCCCCATGACTGGGACTCATCCCCACTCCAGGTGAGGAATAAAGCTCGAGCTCACTCTCTCCTCGGAGGGACTGGCCTTGGGGTTAAAACAAATTTCACCCTCATGGCCTGCACCAAATGACCCTGGGGGAGGCAGGAGGAGAGAGATGCTCCTCTGGATGGGAAACAGCTCCTGGGCAAATCCATTGCCAGGGCATCTTCCAGGGGCTGTGCCAGGTCCTTGAGATGGGAACGAGACAAGGCACTGCCTGTGGCTGCTGTGCCAAGGTCAAGCAGCCACAGGAGCCCTTGTGGCATCTTTGAATGCTTGTTTTTCCTTGAGGTAAGGCATGGGAGGAAATTTTCTGCTAGACGAATTAAGAAAAAAAAAAAAAAAAAAGAAGAATGTTTGGTTGTTCAGCTGTGATGTGTTCAGCACTGCAGGATGGGAACATCCCTGCCAAAAGAAGAGAGGCTGGAAGACAAAGTCTTCCCCAAAGAGACAGTGAGACCTAATCAAACTTCATCAGTGTTCACTTGCCCAGGACAAACAGCACCAGAATATTAAACTGACAAAGGAGCAGAGGGAAACCTATTTTCACCAGTTTTCTCTGTGTTACAAAACAGAATGAGGAGAGTCAATTGATTTTCCTGGAGCTGGTTGTGTTTAAAATGTATGGGAGGGAAGGGAAGAGCTGGGATACAGGCTGAAAGTAATCTGCCCCTGGAAAATCAGTCAGTGCTGATATCCCCCTGCCCTCCTAAAATAGCTGTTGGCTTAGAATAGGGTAAAAATAAATTTAAAAATGAAAGATTCCTGCTAGCAAGGCCATGCTTGGAGGATGGAGGGAAAGCAAATTCTGGGATTTGCTGTGGAGGCAGCGAGCTGCCTGGTGCCCTGATGTGCTAAGAGACACTGCTGAGGTAAGAGACAGCTTTTTGGGGGAAACTTGCTGAACACACTGCCAGGAGCACCCAGGGAAAAAAAGTTTGGGCTTCTTGTTGGGCTGCTGGCATTCCTGTCTCCTCTCTGTTCCTGACAAGGGGTGGGGAGGACAAGAGGAATTAGGACCTCCTAGCAAGGAAAATAGGGAATAAAAGGCCCCCACCCCAAATGTCAGAGGGGAAAATCAGCCAAGCTCAGGCTGTTTTCCCACTGCTGGGGTTGGAGCAGTGCCTGTCTGACCTGCAGGATGAAAAATCAGCTCTAGCCTGATGGATCCTTCATCCTTCAGCTGCTGTTCCAGCTTTCCCTCTCATCCAGCATGGACATGAACCAACTCAAAGCAGTTGAAATCTTTTCTGGGGTACAGGTTGGACTCAAATGTAGAGCTGTGGTCAGCCCAGATGCCAGAGGCAGGGAAAATCCCTGTGGAAACTGCAGCTGTACGAGTGAAAATGATAATTACACTCACAGCAGTGCCCCAGTGAAGCTCCCCACCAGCACCAGAGAGGGTGGAAATGGGAACAGAAGGCTGGACTGGGTGAGTTTTTCCTTTTCCACCTGTAAAAGCAGGACTTGGAAGGCAAAGAAACTCCATTGAAACTTCAGGGCAGTGCCTTTGAACGGCGCTTTAAGCCTAGCACTGTTTAATGCTAATCCTGTAACTTTATATAGATGGGCTTTCTTTTTTTTTTCCCTTTACACAAAGGAGGAAGGGGCTCAATTCTTCTGAGGGTTGGGTTTTCTGTTCCCTGAGCAGCAGAGCTGCGAGCCCAGCTCTGTCTCTCTGGCATTTCCATCTGAATCCACCTGAAGGGGGTGAGCTTTTGGGGAAGAAAGAGGCTTCTCTCCCTCTCCAGGCCAGAATCTGATCTCCAGATTAGCCTGCTGGTTATCAACAGAGGAGCAACAGTTGTGATTGCAACTCAACACTGCTCCAGCCCTGGAAGAGCATTGAGGAAAACGGAGTTTTCAATTGGGAGAGCAAAGGACTGAGCCATCGTTTCAGTCATCAGCAATAATTGGCATGGCAGGACAGGCATGCATTCTCCATTGACATAGGATTTCACCCTGCTCTACCAAGACTGGTCTAAAATTTCAGACCTGATTGCTCCTCTAGCCTACAAACAGGTTGGTAATTTTTTTTTTCCATACTTAAAAAATTGTATTTTTGGATGGGATGTGTTCAGTAGCGTGTTCTTTGCTGTCTGCCCTGCTTTGCTCTTGTCCTCACCCTGCCACAGTCCCCACTGGTCACTCTCTGCTAATGAGACTCAGATTTACAATCTGTACAAAATTCTGTCACTCTCCTTTCACCTTTCCAAGACAGGGAATGTGCTAAAACTTTTCCTTGGTGGAATGAACTTTTCCCCATGGAGAATGTGGTCGTGTTGATGCGAGCAAAGAACTTTCCTTCCACTGTGTTCCAAACTTTCTGAGTAATGGGAGTGATGTGGGATAAATTATGGGATTTTCCCCCTGTAATCCTGTGCTCTGTAGCATTACAAGGAGTTGGGGCTGTTGATCCACATTTTCCATAAAAACAGATCCATGGGGAGAACACAAAGAGACGCTGGAGTTTTTAGGGAGATTTTTAAGGCTGGGAGGCTGCTGTTGACACCCAGGCTGTACATAATACACACAGTTGGTGTGGGAAGCTCCCACATCCCTTCCCAGAACTCTGGGAGAATCCCAAACCTTCCTGGGAGCTCTCCCTGAGCCGTGCCCGTGCGGAACGAGCGCAATCGACGGGCGGAGAAATCAAAGCAGGTGTTTTAGCAATATTTTCTATTGGATTAATAACGAGTAACAAATTGCATTAGGCACAGAAGGAATTAGAGCTGGCACAGGATTTCCCTTTCATTTTGTAGCTGTCTCTCATTGATTCCTCTACAAGGAGCTGCCCAGCTGTGTAAATGTTTGTGCTCCTTCCACGCTCATCCAAACCCCTGAGTGATGGTTGTGGTGGCAGCCAGGGCAGAGGATTAGCTGAAGCCCCTGGACCATGAGAGCTCATCACAGCTCTGCTGTCTGTCCCTGGGATCAGCCAGGAGTGGCCATCCCTGCTCTAAGCAGATCAGGAATTGCTCAGGAGAATAAGGAGCACACAGCTGTGGCTGTTCACAGCTTCCAGACATGAAATGAGCTTTTCCAGGTGTTTCTGGGCTTCCTTTGGCAATGGTTTTCTGTTATCACCAGAGTTTCAGGGCTGCCTGGCAGGTGAGGGACCTCACCTGAAGCTCTGAAACATCCACGTGTCAGCAGCAGTCAGGCAGCTTCGGGAATCCCCTCAAGGATGAGTTTTCCTCCCAATGTGATGCATGGCTGGGTTTGTCTCCTTCCTGTAGGATGAACAAGAGAGCATTTCTGGGAGCCTGGGTGGCCCTTTTGGTGATAACAGCACAGCAGCGAGGTGAGTATCTCCCAGCAGGAAAATATTCCCCAGCTGGGCTGTGCCCAGAGAGCACAGAGGGTTTGGAAAATGACCCCAGAGGGCTCAGGAAACACCCCAGAGGGCTTGGAAAATGACTCCAGAGGGTTTGGAAAATGACCCCAGAGGGTTTGGAAAATGACCCCAGAGGGTTTGGAAAATGACCCCAGAGGGTTTGGGAAACACCCCCAGCTCCTTGGCTGGAGCAAGGAGAAGAACCAGAGTGACCTGAGTGTTTCCCATGGGGAGGGAGGGAGTGAGAATCCTGAGGGATGCTTGTGTTTATAATTTCTATGGCTGTGTGTGCACCTGGAGCATTCCAGAGGAAGCAGGAGTTTGGAAAATTTCCGTGTTAGGGCTGCTGAGCAGGTATGGGAGTGTGGCACTGG
Source organism: Peucedramus taeniatus (assembly GCA_013400575.1). Lineage (NCBI taxonomy): Eukaryota > Metazoa > Chordata > Aves > Passeriformes > Fringillidae > Peucedramus > Peucedramus taeniatus. The sequence goes on along the minus strand of WBNO01021220.1, from coordinate 27,322 downwards.
TAGAGCTAAAGAGGAATTGAGGAATGTCTGCTGAGCCTCCTGTTTAAAAACAGAATAAAATCCATGTCCTGTAGCTGTGCCTTGGCTGTGATAACTCATCAGGTGTGTAACAGCTGTGAAATAATTTATTTTACTGCCTGGCAGCAGGAATTTTGCTGTGGCCCTTTGGATATGTCTGTGGAAACAGGACTGTGACTTGGACACCATCAATGCCACCTCCCCTGGGTCCAACAGGGCACTCAGGACACACAAATGTCTTAGGAAATCAGGATGCCAGTGGGTTAGGGCAGATTTCCCCTTATCTCCCTTTTCCCAGGGAAATTTGGGGCCTGGGAAGGGTCAATCAGTGGCTCCTTAATGCTCAGCACGGAGCATCCTCAGAGTTGGCATCAAGGAGAGCCCTTTGTGTGTCCAAGGGGACACAAAGGAGCCTGGAGGCCCCCCAGGAGCTCAGGGCAGGGTCCTGGAAATGAAATCATGTCCTGAATCCAGGTGAACAGAGCCAGGATTGTTCCAAGCCCGGGGGCTCTGTCATCCCAGATTGAATGTCGTGAGGCTCTCCTGCATCAAAGAGGGGAGAAGGGGGAGGCAAACCCAGAAAAATCCCCTTTTTGCTCTGAGAGGAGCTGACTGGAGAAACAGGACATGAAACGACAGCAGAAGTGTGGCTGGGACAAGAAGGGAAGTGTGCCCTGGGGCCTGAACTGGCTGCTTGTGCCTTAAGCTGATGGATTTTAGGCTGGTAAAAAAAGCAGCAGGCTGAAATATGTCAAAACCATCTTCTGAAGTACTTTTGGGAGAGAGAGTTATGTTCACTGGCAGTGCCTTTTAACAGGAAACTGAATTTTGCTGGGGAATTGTCGGAGCAGCCGTGACCCCTCAGGCAGGGCCAGGAGCAGGCAGGAGGAAGGGGAGCACTGCCAGCAACGTGGCTCTGGGGGGGTGGAATTGGTGCTGCTTGCTCCCCTGAGCACCTCACATGAGGAACAGCCAGTCCTGCCCATCCTGGAGCAGGGCATGGACCTGCTGTCCTCATCTGAAGACAAGGTTGAGGAGGTTTGGCTTGGTCACAGTCCCAGGGGAGGAAGAACTGCAGCTGTGGTGCAGCTTGTGGTCACTTTGCTGTGCCCTGAATGACCTGGATGATGCTTTTCCTCCTGAGCCTGTCCTAAAGCCAGTCCTAAAGCCAGTCCTACAGCCAGCAGCTCTGCCCTGGCTCCAAGCACCCTTTGGGGTTTAGTGCTGTTTTCTGTGGCCTCTCTGAAATCAGGACTGTCCTGACCCTGCCCTCAGGACTCTTCTCCCTCTCCTTGCAGCTCACACCATGGCAAGCCTGTATCCATACTGGCAGAATGACACCAAAACCCCCAAAGTGGATGATGGGAGCTCCCCTGAAATCAAGATCTCTGTGCCATTCATCTTTTTTGGAGCCCCGTACAGAAGCATTTATGTAAGTGGAGAAAGCAGATCTTCCCTTCATCCTTTTCCTTGCCATTATTGGCTGCATTTTAAACACGCTCTGCCTGTCAGGAGGAATTGGAAGATTTATTAGCAGCTACCTGACAAGTTCTTAGATTTCATGAACTGATAGGTTTTATGATTAAGAAAGTCAAAGGTATATTTAATGGGATAATGTTCATAGGAAAGGAATCTAAAAGGCAATAAATTTTCTTTGTGGGTGATTAAATGGCACAGCAAAGCGAAGGGCTTGACACAAGGGACATTATTCCTGCTCCATGACAAGAAACAAGAACATGCAGGACCTGCAGGGGGGGAAAGGGGCAGCAGTTTTGGGGGGGCCCAGACAAGGACAGGCTGCTGCTGCTCCCAGGTGATGGCCCAGCAAAAGCCTGGCTAAGGGGGGACACCAGGGCTGGGCTGAGAGGGGTCACCTGAGCTCACCTAAACCTTAGACAGGGCCTAAGTCAGCGTGACTGTGCCACATCCCAAGTTTTGGGGTCTCTGTGGGATCAGAAGAGAGGCAAGGACTCATCCATTCTCCAGTTTGTGCACAGCAGCACTGGGAAAGCAGAATCCCATTCCAAACCCCTGTGTGGTGAGGGATTCCAGCACCCAGGGCAGCAGTGCCATTTGTTGTCTGTTCTGTGTAAAAATGTTATTTTGGGGACCATCTTCAGCAGACTCTGGGGGAGACTGAGGTGGCACCTCCCTGCTCTTGGGGAGCCCCAGGATGTGTCCCAGATGACAAAGCCAGAGGCAGTTGTTTCCATGCAGCCACCTGTGTCACCATCATCCACATCCCTCAGTGCTGCAGAGCTGAGTAATCCCAAAAGTTGAGCAATCCCAGGAGCAGTGCCCCAGTAGATTTGGGTGCCATCCTGCTCTGATGGGTGCCTCTCCTGCAGAACCCTATTTTGAAGACTTTTCAGGGTTTTGTCCTGCTTTTGGGGCTTCCTGCACCAACTCTTGGCCACCATGAGTAGGATGGAGCTGAATCATGACCGAGCTGCTCACCCTCTGTCTGTGTGTGAACCCAAACCCTCTCTCCCCACATTTCCTGCCAAACCAGCCTCTCTGTTGTCGTGTGACTCCATAAAGGGCTGATTGATGTTGACCACTCGGGGTCACCATTTGTTGATGCAGGGGTTCCCCTGATGTGGGAGTAATTAGTACTAACTCTATGATATACAAAGTTAAACTATTGTTTTATTCTTCTATACTATATCACACTATACTCTTAAAAAACCCATAACCCTTTCTGGACAATCCCATATAGTTTTAATCTCATTAGTTAACTAACTAAAACACTACCACCCTTTGGTAAACAAATTTTTATAACATTTTACATGTACCCAACAACGGGTGTAGTAAGTGATGATAAGAACTATTTTAATTCTTTCTCTACATTTTCTCACAGCTTCCCCAGGAAAATGCCTGGGAAAGCTGTGCCTGCTCTCTGTGGCCACTCTGTGCCAGTTTATTCTGCTAAGCCACCTTTGCTCAGACACCGTAGGGTGTCACAATATGACACCAATGAACCACGCGCGCTCGCCTTAAAGTTCAGGGCAAAAGAAGGGACTTTTATTTTGTGACCTCGCCTTTTTATAGAATTCCAAAAACAGCCAGGGATTAGAGGGTGAAGTTGCCACCTCTCCAATCCCACTGGTCAAAGCACCAGTCCATCAATTCTCTCTGACTCCAGAGAAGAACGCGAAACAATAATTATTTACACGAAAAGCGCGCGAGAAACTCCATGACAAAAATGCAAACATCAGAAGGCTTAGAAAAGTTTAGAAGAACAGTGGGGGGTCTCCACGCAGGTCAACAACAACGGCGTGATCTCCTTCAACGCCCTGGTCAGCCAGTTCACACCCGAGGCCTTCCCGTTGACCGACGGCCGCGCCTTCGTGGCGCCCTTCTGGGCCGACGTGCACAACGGCATCCGCGGGGAGATCTACTACAGGGAGAGCACGGAGCCAGAGCTGCTCCGCAGGGCCTCCAGGGACATCCGCAGGCACTTCAGGGACATGGCCTCCTTCTCGGCCCTCTGGGTCTTCATCGTCACCTGGGAGGAGGTGACGTTCTACGGGGGAAGCAGCACGACGCCGGTGAGTGGCCTCTCGTGGGTGTGTTTTGGGTCTTGTCCTGTAAAGAGGGGGATTTTTTAATCCTATGTTTTGTCCCCTCCAAAGAGGGGAATTTTGGGGGGTTGGTGGAAGTGTTCTTCGTCATCTGTGTATAAAATTGAGTGAGACACTTTGTGTTCCTGCTCCCTAGCTCCCTTCTGGGCAGAGGAGCACCACGGTCCTTTCATTCTCTCCCCTGAGCCTCTCTCCCTGCTTTAAGATCTCCAGGGAAAGCATCTCCTCCTCAGTGTTTGCAGGATCTAAGCAAGGCTCTGACACCAATTAGGACTTCTTGGCTCGATCATGATGCATTTCTTGCATACAAATTCAGATGTTTCTGATGGCAGCTCCCTGCCTGCACGGGAGATTGATCACGCTGATCAGAGTCACGCTAATGACTTGGCCATGTCACATGGCCATGAATGTGTGAGCTGTATCTCACAGGAGGGGGATGGCAGTGGGATGTTTGACAGGGCATGGACAGCTTTTAAAGATCTGGTGAATTTGTGGGCTGTGACTGCAGCTGATGCCGGGAGGTCCCTGCTGGGCTGCTGGTAGGGGCTGTGCTGGAGCTTGGGGTGAAGATAGAACCAGAGTGGTTTGGGTTGGAAAAGATCACCTCATTCCACACCCTGCCATGGACAGGGACACTTTCCTCTAGGCCAGTTTCCCCAAGCCTCATCCAACCCATTCTTGAATAGCAAGTGAGGGATCCCAGCTATTGTCTGGATTTTTCAGGATTAGCCTGCGTGCTGTGAGTGCCAAAACCCAGCTTCTCCTGTCTCAAGGAGTTGGCTCTGATAAATAGTTCAGCTCTTTTCCATTTGTTAGAGAAGCTTGAGATTTGATGCATATTTTTTGCCAGTCCTGGCAGCACTTGCAGAAAAACCCCACATATATATATTTTTATATATATATTTTCAGACAGCAAGCAATATAGAGATTCGTGTATTGCCTGAAGAATTACATTTGCAACACAATGCAATTTATTTTGCTATAGAGCAGCCTTCCTGCTCGGCAGCAGCCAGCCCAGGGTTGGCACAAGGAATAGCACCATGCAACTTAAGCAGGAATTTCATCGCAGTGCAGAAAAGCTGCAGAAAATTTGGGAATATGGCCTCAGGGACACTGCAGTTGCTGCCTGGAGATGTCACCTGAGCAAATAGGTTCATTTTCTGAGGGCCTGGCTGGACGGAGAGGATGATCCATGGTGAGGAGCTCCAAAGAGGAGAATTTTGGGAGATGATGGAAGTGTTCTTCATGAGGAGAGCCAGGTGTAAGACTCACCTCCTGCCACCCTCCCAGAGGCTCCTGAGCAGAGCAGGGTTTGTTGCTGTGTGGAAAGGCTGTTTTGGCACTCTCCAAGTGCCACTGCCTTTACGTGTGACAGGTTTGTGATCTCCCAGCACGGCAAAGGTGAGCAAGAGGAAACCAGGAGTAGGAGAAAGAATCCCAGGGAAAGGATGAGGAGTGGAAGTGGCTGTGCTTTACTCCCTGCCCTGCCTGCCCTGGTGTGAACTGTGCCATTTGCAGCTGCTGAGAGGCAGCTCTGCCCACATCTCTCTCTCTGTCTCCTGACAGCTCCCAGAGCTGCTTCGCCTCCGTGTTCCAGGGTTCTCCTGGCAGGGACCTTGTTTCCTTGGAAGTGACATCCCCTGTGGTGTGCAGGCAGCCCTGGGCTCTCCTCCAAGGCATCCTCAGGGCCAGTGGGTTTGCTCCAAGGGGATGGAATGTGGTGACCCTCAGCCCTCCCCTTCCTCCAGCAGCCACCAGTGCTCAGGGGTCCTGGCAGGAGAAGCCCTGATGGTTCCCAGTGGGAGATGGTTGGATCCGTGGGCTTTCCAAATCACCTGGGAATTGTTTCTGTGGCTGCAGTTTCCTCCCCAGTGTGCAGTGCCCAGGTAGCCAGGCTCGAAGGGTTGCTCTGCATTAATTAAAAGAGAGGCAGCCCACACTTGGTGCCCTGCTAAAATCCTGCTTGCTCAGAGGCAGGAGGAGCTGCTCTCATGGCATGGTCCCAGGGCAGGGATGGGAAGGACAGGAAAATGCAGGGAGCTGAGAGAAGTGACTGACTGAGCTCCCAGTGCCGAGCTCTGCTGCTGGATCTGCAGGGATGGAGGGGATATCTCAAGGGAAGGAGCTGCTTCTGTCTTTCTGCACAGCCCTAAAAGGAAAGATGGGCTCTGCCCACCTGGATCCTGGCTGGAATGTGGCTGGAGTTTGTGGGGCTGGAAATGCAGAGTCATTTCAAGTGAAAGGAAGAACACGAGCAGAGGATTTAGCAGGTAGGGGAGGGATTTGGCAGACAGAAAAGTGCAGGATATACAAGGCTGGCTTGGATGTAATTCACCCTCAGCAGCGTTGTAGGATATGAATGTGGAAGGGAACTGGGAGAGATAATGCAGGAATAAAGCTAAGACAGGGTAATGGGAGATAACAGATCACAACCACCCAAATCCTGCCCGCTGCTCCTTCCCTGTCAGCTTATTCTCATGCTGCCATCTATTGGTGTTCCCTTGGATCAGAGATGGTCTTCACATGCTCCCAGGTGGAGGAAGGTGCAGAACGGGAGCTGCTGGAGCTGTGGCAGCAAGAACAAACATATTTTGGGTCTCATTCCACTTCTGCTCTTCCCTGTGAGGCTCACCCGGGCCGGACATCAATGTGGCAGAAGGGCAGGAGAAAAGCAGTACCACCTGTGAACGTGCCCGTGGTTTTCCCCAGGTGAACACGTTCCAGGCTGTCCTGATCACAGACGGGGTGTCATCCTTTGCCTTGTTTAACTACCACGAAATCAGCTGGACCACGGGCACAGCCAGTGGAGGGGACCCCCTCACTGGTCTCGGCGGGGTGATGGCTCAGGTGAGGATCTTGCTCCCATATCCCCATCCCTGCTGAGCTCTTGGATGACTGCCTATGGCTTTTCCAAGGTATCCATGCTTCCTCAGGCCACTGAGTCCCTCAGCATCCCCAGCACTGGCCTTGCACTCAACTGCTGGGAAGAGCGCTCCAAAACTTGGTGGTGGCAGCAGTGCCACAGCCAGTCCCTCTGCCTGAGGAAGGGGACATTGCTGCATAAGGAATGCAGGAATCCTGCACCCCCACGTTGCTTCCTCACTTTATCTCTCCCCACATTGCTCCCCCACTTTATTTTGGCCACTCAGTTCACACAACCTTAGATCTATATGTACATACATATGTATCTGTACAAACATAAATCTGTGAATACATATTTCTTCTGCTTGTTAGCTTTTCATTCACATCCAGACTACTCGAAAACAGAAATTAAGACTACCTGAAAACAGAAATCTCCAGAAAGAGCTGTTAAAACTAATGAAGATGTACTCAGGGGGAACAGAGAAGTGAGGAAATGCAGCATCACTTTCCCACTGCCAAGATAGGTGATGGAATTTGCTCTCTCTCTGGTTTAGGCTGGCTTCAATGGTGGAAATCTCACCAACTTTTTCAGCATCCCAGGCTCCAGAACCCCAGACATTGTCAATATTGAGGAAACAACCAACGTAAATGTCCCTGGGCGCTGGGCTTTCAAAATAGATGGCAGAGAAATAGACCCGGCCAACGGCTGCAGCCTGAGAGGTAAGGGAGAAATGGCATTGCTTGTCCCCAAATTTTGGGGTGCAGTGTAGCAAAAGGTGATGCTATTGGGGTGCTGCATGATCTGTGCTTTTGTCTGGGCATCCCCATGAGCTGCAGCTGCAGGGACAGAAAGAGAAGAGAGGGTTCAGTCCTTGCACATCTCTGAGTTCCTGCGATAATTGGTGGCAACAGGAACCACCCAGGGACAGCAATTTCCTCCTGCCCATAAATTAGGGAAGCTGATCTTGTGGTGCCATTTCCCTTGCTGGTGCAGGAGGAGCAGTAAGTTTTGCAGGCAGGACAAATGCCATGTGTCTGCAGCAGTTACAGAGTCTGTGCCTGTCACTGACAGCACGGGGCCATAAAGGGATTAATCGATGCACACGCTGGCTGCACAGGGGCTCTGCTGCTGAAAGATTATTGCATTTCCATTTGACAAATAAAACTGTCAGGAGCATCCACTGTGCTCCAGGAGTCTTTCCAGCAAGAGAGGATTGTCATTTGCTGACAGACACTGGAGACGTGTGGCTTCTTTATGTCCTAGTTTAGGACTACTGAAGGTCCACGAGCTTCCAAGGCTCTTGTGGCTCCAGCAGAGTTTTGGGTCCAGCTGCTCCAGCATTTCCCTGCTGCTGACCCCAGGAAGAAAGGCTGGACTTTGCAGAGAAGCTGGAAATCAGTCTCAGCCCTGCAGGTGACAAGAGGAGTGCGAGCAGATCCCGCCACTGGATTTAAATTTCACGGTGATCGGCTGCTTGCCCTCCACGAGAGGAGATGCAGCACGAGGTGTTGGATCCGAAAGACACCCCTTTCCCAAATTCCCCACACCAGGATGGTTGGAGCGTGGGCCTTGCCAAGAGGAGACATTTGTTGCAGGGAAGCAGAAAATGTTTTTTTTTTTTTTTTTTTTGTTAGGAGGCAGGGAAGAGAACAAAAAGTTTAGGAGAGGTAAACTCAGGCAGCGCACGGCAGAAGCCACGCGCCGGAGGAGTGTGAAAAATGGCCAGATGGAGGGGAGAGAAACTCTCACGGGGACTTGCCACCCTTGTTCTCCAGCCTTCTTCCTGCCTCTCCTGTCTCTCACCAGCCAAACCCGCTCCCTCTCTGCTGCTGCCTGGGGCTGTGAGATCACTCAGCACCCCGCTGGGGCTCGTGTGTGGGGTGGAAGTTGCTTATCAACAGCTCTTTGGTGTTGTAACTACTACAAGCTCTTCCTGAATGGGAGTAAATTGTTCCTGGGGCTGCTGATGACAGAGTGACTTTTTGACCAGCAGAGTTATGTGAACAGGGGAACTGTGGAAATGACAGCAAAGCTGGAGGACGGTGCAAATGCAGCAAAAGTGCTGGAAATTACCTCCAAATGGGGCTTTTCCTTTGGGAAAGCAGCACAAATGCCTCCTGTGCCCTGCAATACTGAAGAAGAACCAGAGTGGTGGGTGTCCAAAATGCATGGAATAACCATCAAGTTTTCCAGCCTGCGTGTTGCAGCACTGACCCCGGATTTGTGACAGCACTCACAGCATTCCAGGGACTCGTGGCATGGGCAGGACTCAAAGAGGATGCACCACACATTAGAAATGAAACTTGGGATTTGCTGAGTGGCTCTTGCTGGGAGTTTGCACAAAGAAAGCAGCTGAGAAGCAGCAGGATATGGTGGTGGTGGTGGCCTCCATCACAGGACCAGCAGAGCCCCAGGGGTGCGCTCAGAGCGTGTTTCTGTCTCAAGAAGTGATGTAGCCTGGGTTTTTCCCTTTCTGTCTTTCTAGGACAGTTTCTCCGTCAAGGGGAGATCTTTTGGGACAACGCCAACTGCACCACCAAGTGCCGCTGCCTGGACTTCAACAATGAGATCCTCTGCCAGGACATGGCTTGTGGCCCCTTCGAGGCGTGTGAGACGAAGACCAAATTCTTCCAGTGCGTGCCGGTGGAGAGCAGCACCTGCGTGGTGTTCGGAGATCCACATTACCACACCTTCGACGGCTTCCTCTTTCACTTCCAGGGTTCCTGCTCCTACCTCCTCGCCAGGCAGTGCTGGCCAGGCTCCCAGCTGCCCTACTTCAACGTGGAGGCCAAGAATGAGAACCGAGGCGGCTCCTCCGTCTCCTGGCTGAGGGATATTTATGTGGAGGTCTACTCGCACAAGATTGTTCTTCCCAAGGGTGGCTTTGGGAAGGCAAAGGTGAGAGCTCTGCTGGAAGGGGAGAGTTTGCCAGGTCAGCTCCTCTGAGGTGGCAGCAGCCTGGAGAGTGTGGGATGGCACTTCTGGGCCTCGTGTGTCCTGGGGAATGGGCACGAGTGACACGAAGGGCCTGTAGCTTACCAATGGCTGTCCCTTTGTGCATGTCCCTACCCCAAGACCCCACAACAGGACTGTCCTCTCTGTGTCACAGCACGAGGGCTCTGCTGTTCCACGCTCTGGCTCAGCCGCCGGGTGTTGTCCCCGCAGGTGGACGACCTGGTGGTGTCCCTGCCCATCTCCTTGGAACTGGGTGCAATCAAGGTCTACCAAAGCGGGCTGTCCACTGCCCTGGAGACTGACTTTGGCCTGCTGGTGACCTACGATGGGCAGCACTATGCCTCCGTGTCCGTGCCGGGCTCATACATCAACGCCACGTGCGGGCTGTGCGGCAACTACAACAAAGACCCTGAGGATGACGTCCTGCGCTCGGACGGGAGGGTGGCCACGTCCGTGCCGGACCTGGGCGAGAGCTGGCAGGTGCCACATCCCGAGCGCAGGTGCTCCACGGGCTGCCTGGAGAACTGCAGCCTCTGCGACCCCGCCACCGAGGCGCTGTATTTCACCCCCGAGTACTGCGGCTTCATCAACAAGAGCGGGGGCCCCCTCTGGGAGTGTGGCTCTGTTGTGGATCCCACTGCCTTCATCCACAGCTGTGTCTACGACCTCTGCAGCGCCAAGGACAATGGCACCGGGCTGTGCCAGGCCATCCAGGCGTATGCCACTGTGTGCCAGGCCTTGGGCATCTCGGTGGGAGAGTGGAGGAGCCAGACGGGATGCGGTGAGTGTTAGGGGGGAGGGGAGCAATGCCAGGGGTTTGCCTGCATGCCCAGGAATGTGTGACAGGAGGGGGAGGAAATCCAGGGGAGGGGATGGCTTGAAATGGAGGGAGTTGGGAGAGAACTGATTGGTTCCTCCTCTCCATGGCATCGCACCCTTGCTCTGGCAAAAGTGTGGCACAAGTCAGGCGTGAAGTGGGAGCTCCACGTTGCTCTGGAGGTCATGAGGAGAGTTGGAGGCTGGACTGGAATGGGGACTGGTTGGTCAGTCCACCATCCTTGCTGCCTTAAATAGCTGTGGGTGACTCAGTGGCTCTGGGGCTATTTTGGAGAAGTCCAGGACTGGCCAGGGAGGCCTGGGTGGGAAATGGAGAGGCCAATCCTACCACTGAGGGGTTCATGGCTCACTGTGTGTTGTCTCTGCTGTGGTCAGTGAGAGGGCGGCAGCTGACCCTGAGCTGTGCTGTAACGTGGCCCTTCTGTTTGTCACCCCTCTGCGCCCACAGCGGCGGCCGTGCAGTGCCCGGAGCTCAGCCAGTACTCGGTGTGTGCCAGCAGCTGCCCTGCCACCTGCTCAGACCTCACGGCCCCGCTGGCCTGCACCTCCCCCTGCACCGAGAGCTGCGAGTGCCCCGAGGGCCACGTCCTCAGCGCCGACCGCTGCGTACCCGTCCAGGGCTGCGGCTGTGACGTGAACGGCCGCTACTACACCATTGGCGAGTCCTTCTGGGCGTCACCAGACTGCACTGTGCAGTGCCACTGCGAGCCTGGCGGGGAGGCCAGGTGCTTCAACACCACCTGCCCCGAGGGAGAGATCTGCACCATCGAGAACGGCTACCGGGGGTGCTACCCAAAGCGGGAGACCGTGTGTTTGGTGGGGCAGGACCAGGTGCTGCAGACCTTTGATGGCATCACCTTCCCCTACCCGCTGGAACAGTCCTACACGCTGCTCAAGACCTGCCCAGAGAGGCCAGATTTCTTTGAGGTGGACATCAACCAGAAGAAGACCGGCTCCGCTCCCAACGGGCCGCGTGTCGTGCGAGTCCAGGCGGCCGGCCAAGAGGTGAAGATTGGAGGCACCAGGCTGTCAGACATTAAGGTAAAGGTGCTGCCCAGAGACAGGGTGGGAGGTGGTGGCTTGTGGTGTGATCTATGGGTCTGTGGCTGTGGACACCACAGGAATACTTGAGCCATCATGTGAAGGCCCCTTGGGTGCCTGTGAAGTTGTTGCCACAGCGCTGCTCCTTCTGTTTGCTGAGGAAGCTTTCCTGCCCCCTCCTTCTCCGGCAACTTGCTTTTTCCCTGGAAGAAAAATTGGTTTTTGTGGGGCAAAACCCAAAAATATAGCTGTATGCCCTCACTCTGGGCCTTGGAGGGTGGGTCTGGGTCAGGAAGTGTTTAATGTGCACAGTGTGGTTGGGAGAAGCCACATCACCCTCCCTGAAGCCTCTCCACCTTGTTCCTTGTAGGTGAATGGTTATGACGTGGAGCTGCCCTATTTCCACCCCTCTGGGCGCCTGGAAATGTACCGGACTGACAACAGCACCGTGATGGAGTCTGAGGGGCTCCTGGCCATCAGCTACTACGACTCTGGCCTCCTGGAGATCCGCCTCTCCACCTCCTACTTCAACTGCACCGGGGGCCTCTGCGGCCTCTTCAACGACAACGCCACCGACGAGTTCTGCTTGCCCAAGGGCAAGTACACAGACAACCTGGAGCTCTTCCTGGACAGCTGGACCACCTTCGACGAGATCTGCAACGGCGAGTGCGGGGACCTGCTCATGGCTTGCAACAACGACTCGGAGCTGCTCAAGTCCTACAGGAGCCGCTCCAGCTGCGGCATCATCAACGACCCCACCAACAGCTCCTTCCTGGAGTGTCACAGCGTGGTCAACGTCTCGGCCTACTACAGGACGTGCCTCTTCCGCCTGTGCCAGAGTGGGGGCAACGTGTCAGAGCTGTGTGACTCGGTGGCACGCTACGCCAGTGCCTGCAAGAACGCCGACGTGGACATTGGCCAGTGGAGGAGCCACAGCTTCTGCCGTGAGTCCGCTAAAGCTCTTCATCACCGAGGGTGGGGAGAAGGGAGTTTGGAACCCACCAAATCCAGGCAGAGTCTTTTTGGTGGGGATTTGTGGGTGTGCAGAGGCAGAGCCAGTAGTTTCTGGTGCCAGCAGAGAGAGATTTCCCAGGGAAGCGGTTTCAGGGTGGCATTTCAGGAGGCAGCAGAAGTTTTACGGTGCACTGTAGGAATGTTCCGGAGCCGCAGATGGTGTCTGGCGGTGCCGTACGCCACCACCAGAGGATAATTTGAATAACACTGTTTTTTAGCTGTTGCTGTAAACTTGCCGTGGATGGGAGAACATTCATAATTCAGAAGCAAATGTGAAAAATCCCGAGTGTGGAAGTAGATGGTGGGAAGGCTGTGCCTGTCTCTGCCTCAGAGGTGTTTGTTTGGGAAATAACAGGAGGAGGTGATGTTTGGCACATGGCAGGACAGGGCTGAGATATGAGGGAGGTGATTGATGAGGGGAGAAAGGGTTGCAAAGGGAATGGGATGAGCCAGTGGCCACAAGGTGCTGGAACTGTTTTCCCTTTTCTCCTGAATCCATCACCACCCGCTTTTTGCCTGTTCCTCACCCCGTGCTGTCGAAGCTGAGGGCTCAGGCTCTGTGTTTGCCAACCCTGCAGCTCTCTCCTGCCCGGAGAACAGCCACTTTGAGGAGTGCATGAGCTGCGTGGAGACCTGTGAGAGCCTGGCCTCAGGCCCCGTGTGCAGGGACACCTGCTCGGAGGGCTGCCAGTGCGACGAGGGCTTCGCCCTGCGCGGCACCCGCTGCATCCCCCGCCGCGAGTGCGGCTGCAACTTCGAGGGCCGGCAACTGGCCACCAACCAGACCTTCTGGATGGACATCTCCTGCCACTTCCTGTGCTACTGCAACGGCTCTGACAACAGCGTGTACTGCGAGAACGTGTCCTGCAAGGATGACGAGTATTGCCTGGAGGAGAACGGCCTCTACTACTGCCACGTCCGCACCGATGCCTCCTGCATCATCTCGGGCTATGGGCACTACCTGACTTTTGATGGCTACTCCTTCGACTTCCAGAGCAGCTGTGAGCTGGTGCTGTGCACCACCATCTCCCGGCCCAGGGTGGAGCGCTCGGACACGTTCCCAGCGTTCACTGTCACGGCCAAGAACGAGGATCGGGACACCTCTCTGGCCCTGTGGGTGAAGCAGGTGGAAGTGGAGGTCTTTAATTACAAGATCGTCATCCACCGTGCCTACAAATACACTGTGCTGGTGAGTGCAGGGCCATGAGGGCTGTGATTATTTCTGCAGGTGTGACTCCCAAACTGTGGAGCAAAACCCTAGACATGAGGCCTTAGGCCTTGCAAGGTTTTCTGGGGGTCAGGTCATGCTTGGGCTCATCCTAGGGTGCTGCCAAGCACAACTTTTGGAGAGGATTTGTTTTGGCTGCCTTGTTTTGGATGTGGAGGTGAGGTCAGCAGGGACCTTACTCTGGGAATGCCAAGCCGCCCTCATTTATGTCCTTCTGTGGAAGCTCCCACCATTGTTCCCCCTCACAGTGTGCCTTGTTTCCTCCCTGCAGATCAACGACGAGCGTCTCTACCTGCCCCTGAAGCTGGGCCAGGGCAAAGTGAACATCTTCGCCTTCGGTTTCCACATCGTGGTGGAGACCGACTTCGGGCTGAAGGTGGTGTACGACTGGAAGACCTTCCTGTCTGTCACCATCCCACGGGGCTTCCAGAACCTCACCTACGGCCTCTGCGGCCGCTACAATGGCAACCCCGAGGACGACCTGGTGGCCTCAGGGGGGACGCCGGCCACCAGCATCAGCGACTTTGTGCAGAGCTGGGCCAAGCGGGACGCGTTCTGCCGCGTGGGCTGCGGCGACCGCTGCCCGGCCTGCGGCAAGGTGGAAGGGTTCTGGAAGCCCCAGCAGCTCTGCAGCCTCATCCCCAGCCAAAGTGGTGTCTTTGCCAAGTGCCACAGCAAGATCAACCCCGGCTTCTTCTACAAGAACTGCCTCTTTGACACCTGCGTGGATGGGGGGGCCATGCAGACAGCCTGCAGCTGGCTGCAGAACTACGCCAGCACATGCCAGACTCAGGGCATTGCCATCACTGGCTGGAGGAACTTCACCTCGTGCTGTAAGTGCCACCCTGCCTCCAGATCCTTCTTTTCCTGGGGTGCCAGGGAGGTGGAGGCCAATGGCCTGGCAGCCAATCCTTCCCACGCTTGCTTGGTGAAGTGGGTGAACTCTGGGACACCGTATTCTCTTGGAGCTGTCACAAACTGCATGTGGTACAGCAGGAACAGGGATGGAAAAGGGGAAGTCTCAGTCCCAGAAAGTACAGGGATGGAAAAGGCTAAGCCTCAAGATCAGAAGGGACTTGGATGGAAAGGGGGAGCCTCAAGCTCAATATCAGTCAGCCTCAATGCCAGCAGTGTGTGTTTGCTCTAATGGAGCTGCAGCCCCCTGTCAATAAGATGACGATGTGCTGTTCAATCAGGCTCCTGAGGATGGGCACTGCACGCATCCCTGGCAGCCAATCTGTCTGGCAAATCAGATGGGAAGTAATTGTCCTTGCTAACGAGACTGAAAATTAAATTTGTGTCGTTTTTCCCTTCTAACAAGCAAGCTCATGGCTCAGGGGCCCCGTTCTCACGGGGTGGTGAGGCCACAGACTGGCACCATGCATGACAGGTCTGAATCAGTCCCTGGTGGGGAGCCAGGTTTGTTGGTGTCCATAGAGCTAATCTGTGTGTGTTTTCTCAGCTGTCAGCTGTCCCCCCAACAGTCACTATGAGAGCTGTGTGTCCCTGTGCCAGCCCCGATGTGCCGCCATCCGGCTGAAGAGCGACTGCAGCCACTACTGCGTGGAGGGCTGCCAGTGTGACCCTGGCTATGTCCTCAATGGCAAGAGCTGCATCCTGCCCCACAACTGTGGCTGCTACTCTGATGGCAAATACTACGAGGTACGCAGCTCTTGGGGCCTGTTCCCCCCCTCTGGATGGTATTTCTGGGCAGAGTTTGAGTGGGGGTGACAGGCTGGGGCTGGCAGCAGGGCTAGAGAGGAGAGGGATGTCCTTCCATGATGTGCTGCATAGGGAGTCTTTCTATCCAAAAAAAACATCATGCAGTTGTTGGGTGAAGGTGACCTGGGTGTCAAGCACAGGAAGGAGCTGGTGGAGGTGGGATGGAGAGATGGTAGTGACTGGAGAGACTTTTAGATGAGTGCCAAAGTCCAGTATTGTATGATCACATTGTGCTAGGTATTCACACATTGTAGATTTAGTGTTTCACATAAAATTTGCTCTTTCATAGCAAATTGGATGTCACTGAGGAATTTGAAGCAGCAGAGTGCTGTGCTGATAGCATTGGTCATATCACAGTGGCTTGTATTTTGTGAAACTGTTCTGTGTAAGGTGCCTTTGCTCCATGAGGAGCCAGTATCAGGTACTGTCATATGGGCTGCCTTGCAGACGGGTTGGTCGCAGGCAGAATGCAAGAAAGAGGCCAAGGGGTATTAAGCGCTGTGGCTTTGTGTGTGCACAAGAGGTGAGGGAGGTTTTGGTGGCAGTGCAAACCTGAGTGTGGGTAGCAGAGATGTCGCAAGGTAGGTGCAAGCTGCCAGCATGTTCTTCGCACCCTTTCCTCTGCCCTTGTCGTGTGACAGAGAGGTGCAAACCTTGTCCCAAACATCCTCTGGGCTGACGGGGCAGCCGGTGATGGGTGCCTCTTTCAGCCCAAGCAGCTCTTCTGGAGTGGGGACTGCACCCGGCGGTGCCGCTGCTTCCGCCGCAACCTGATCCAGTGCGACCCCCGGCATTGCAAGTCTGACGAGGAGTGCGCGCTGCGCAACGGCGTCCGCGGCTGCTTCAGCACGCGCAGCTCCTTCTGCCTGGCGGCCGGCGGCGGCGTCTTCCGCACCTTCGACGGCGCCTTCCTCCGCTTCCCCGCCAACTGCGCCTTCGTCCTCTCCACCATCTGCCAGAAGCTGCCCGACTTCTCCTTCCAACTCATCATCAACTTCGACAAGTGGTCCTCGCCCAACCTCACCATCATCTCCCCGGTGTACTTCTACATCAACGAGGAGCAGATCCTCATCAGTGACAGGAACACTGTCAAGGTGAGGTCTCGCCAGGGGTGTTCAGCCCCTCCAGAGTGGGGCTGGGAGGGGAAAGTGGGTGGCAGTAGAGGCTGCACAATGGTCTCCACAAGGGCCCCAGACTACTGTCGATGTTTTCCCAGCTGGGATAGTGGGAAGCAGCTGTGGAATCTTTTATGAGTGGCTCATGTCCACATCCATAGACAGAGGATATAGGAGGGACATCATCTCTGTGTCCTTCTTTCGTACCAGGTGAACGGAAGCCTCGTGAGCATCCCCTTCGTCACGGGGCTGTCCACCAAGATCTTCAGCCAGGAGGGCTTCCTGGTCATCGACTCCAGCCCTGACATCCAGATCCGCTACAACGGCTTCAACGTCATCAAAATCACCATTGGGGAGCGGCTGCAGAACAAGGTGTGCGGCCTCTGCGGCAACTTCAACGGCGACCGCACCGACGACTACGCCACGCTGCGGGGCAAGCCGGCCGTCAGCAGCGTGGTGCTGGCACAGAGCTGGAAAACCAACGGCATGCAGAAGAGGTGAGTGGACAACCAGCCCTTTCCCACCAGCTGGGAGCGGGAATGGGAGCAAGGCTGGCCGTGAAAGGAGCCCCCACCACGTGTCCGGTGCCCACAGCTGCAACGAGCTGCAGTACTCGCAATACGCCGCCTCCTGCGACAACGTCCAGATCCAGGAGCTGCAGAGTGACAGCTACTGCCTGAAGCTGACCGACATGAAAGGCTTCTTCCAGCCCTGCTACGGCCTCCTGGACCCGCTGCCCTTTTACGAGTCCTGCTTTCTGGATGGCTGCTACAACCACAAGAAGGTCCAGCTGTGCGGCTCGCTGGCTGCCTACGGAGAGGCCTGCAGGACCTTCGGCATCCTGGGCACCGAGTGGATCGAGAAGGAGAATTGCTGTAAGGGAACTGGGGCTGCCCAGGTTGAGGGGAGCCATATCCCACTGGGGAGAGAGGCTAGAGCTGGCTGCCCCACGGTCTGAGGGTAAAGGTTGTGTTTGTGCCGTGTCTTGTGCTGTTTAGCAGGAGTGGTGGAAGATCCCTGCGTGGGCGCCGACTGCCCCAACCGCACCTGCGAGCTGGACAACGGCGGGGAGCTGTGCGGCTGCATCGAGCCCCCGCCCTATGGGAACAGTGAGTCCTCTGCTCCTGGCTGTGGGGTCAGTGCCGAGCTCCACATTGGGCCATTATGCCACAGGGGCTTTGGGAAGGGACGTGCTGAGGGCTGCGACCTCTGCCAAGATGGGTTTCCCTGACCGTACACAGTTCAGGGGGGGAGCAGAGAGCAGGGAACAGCTTTTCTGGGGTGCACATTATGGGCGTCTCTGTTTTGGGAGCACTTTGAGCAGCAGGGATGTAGGATGGGCAGAGCACACCACAGGAGATGATCCTAGCCCATTTCTGGTGGTGGAAAGAAGTGCCAAGGGGCCATCTGTGGTGATCTGAAGTTGTGTCATCTTCTCCTCCAGCCACCCACGACATCATTGATGCGGAGGTGACCTGCAAAGCTGCCCAAATGGAGGTGTCCATTTCGAAGTGCAAGCTGTTCCAGCTGGGCTTTGAGCGTGAGGGCGTGCGGGTCAATGACCGCCACTGCCCCGGCATCGAAGGGGAGGACTTCATCTCCTTCCAGATCAACAACACCAAAGGCAACTGTGGCAACTTGGTGCAGGTAAGCTGGGACATGGGGCACACAGGGCTGGGAGTGTGGGACAGTCCACTACAGTCCAGCTCAAGTCCAGGGTTGGGGCAGTCAGTGCAAGTGATGCTTGGGAGGTGCTTTAAAGGGCTGGGGGTCAAGGAGAACACAGGAAGGTTTTATAGGGTAGGGATGCAATTCCAAGCCCCACCATTCCATACCCTTTCTGGCCAGAGGTGGAGGGACAGCAGGTCCCTTGTCACCCAGCTCATTTAGAGGTGCTCATTAGGAGCAGGGACAGCTGGAATTAAGCAGTGCCCTATGTTCCCTCTGCAGTCCAACAGCACTCACATAGTGTACAAGAACACGGTGTGGATTGAGAGTGCCAACAACACGGGCAACATCATCACCCGGGACAGGACCATCAACGTGGAGTTCTCCTGTGCCTATGAGCTGGACATCAAGATCTCCCTGGATTCAGTCGTGCGGCCGATGCTCAGGTAGGAGCAGGGCCCGTTACACAGATGGGTGAGGCAGTGCTGGTTCTGAAGCAAGGCAACAATTTGGAGGTTCAAAACGTTTCCACCAACTGAGCCAGTATTTTTTTGTCATCATTAGTGTGATTAATCTGACGGTGCCAACGCAGGAAGGGAGCTTCACCACCAAGATGGCCCTGTACAAGAACTCCTCCTACAAGCACCCGTACCGGCAGGGCGAGGTGGTGCTCACCACCCGGGACGTGCTCTACGTGGGGGTCTTTGTGGTGGGGGCTGACTCCAACCACTTGATTCTGATGCTGAACAAGTGCTACGCCACCCCCTCGCGGGACAGCAACGACAAACTGCGCTACTTCATCATCGAGGGAGGGTGAGCTACCACAAGCCCTGTTGGTTTTCATGGTGTCTGCTGATGCTGGCATCAGCTGGGACAAGGACCTTTAGGCCAATGGGATGGTTGATCAAATTCTGGAAAGGGTGAGGAGCAGTGTTGTTAGAGCAGGAGTTAATTTGCCTGGTGTAGACACAGCCAGAAGCCCTGCATGTGACAGAGTACCAGGTGCAGAGAGAAGCACTTTCCTTGTGTCCATGATGCTGTGGACACCTAACTGCAGGTGACAGGGGGATATGGACCATGGCACAGGCATTTTGGGAAGTTGGAAGTGCCAGAGAGAGGTGACAGAGGCAGGGCATGACACCCTTGACAAGACAAGCCATGGCAGGGTCTAAGCACTCCACCGTGGCACCTGGGGTGAGGGGCTTTATGGGGACAGGGAGGGTCCCAGTCACAGAAGGCTGGTGCTGAGCATCAGTGCTTTGCACAGGTGCCAAAACATGAAGGACAACACCATTGGCATAGAGGAGAACGGGGTGTCCCTGACGTGTCGTTTCCACGTCACCGTCTTCAAGTTCATCGGGGACTACGACGAGGTTCACCTGCACTGCGCCGTGTCCCTCTGCGACTCCGAGAAATATTCCTGCAAAATCGTGAGTGGGGCGAGTGCAGAGGGAGGGGATGCTTGATTTGAAGGGCTCCTCCAGACTGCAGTGAGCCCTGCTGATGTGGCATCGGGGATGTGACCAGGGATGTAGCCCTAGGGGGGAGATGGGAGGGTTGTGTGCCCCTCTAGGCATGGGGAGGAGATGTTCTGTCATGGGCAGGTCACCTTGGGACCTGTGCTTCCCAAGCCTGGTTGCAGGGTCGCTCTGGGAGCTGGGACAGGTGGAGGGGCACAGAGGGGGCCTGGGCAGAGGCTGAGGGTGACAGAGGTGGTGTTTATCCCTGAGCAGAACTGCCCTCAGCACGCGAGGATGGCCAGCGCCTTTGCTGAGGAATCCAAGGAGCAGATCCTCTCAGTGGGGCCCATCAGGAGGAAGCGTAAGTGTGGGGAAGGCTGAGGGGTTTGTCTGCCATCCCAGCCTCTGGCAGCCAAGGACCAGGGCTGTGGGAGCATGGCTCAGGCTCCCCATTTGCTGTTTGTGTCCAGGATCAGACTGGTGCGAGGACAATGGAGGCTGTGAGCAGATCTGCACGAGCCGGGCGGACGGGCCTTTGTGCAGCTGTGTGACAGGGACACTGCAAGGGGATGGCAAGAGCTGCAGGGGCAAGTACTGGGGTCAGGGTGGGCACAGCAGGGGACTGCAACCCCCAAACCGAGGGGCTGTGGGGTGGGCAGCATGGGGAAGGTCATGGGGATGTGTGGTGTGGAGGAGTGTGGAGGGCAGGGAGCCAGATGTGCCCTGTCCCTGTCACCTGAGGGCTGTGAGGGCACTGCTGGCAAGTTCTGAAGAGCTGGCAGGCAGCTGCAAGGAAGGTGATGGTGCCTGCATGGTACAGGGCAGGGTAGAGCAGTCACAGTGGGCAAAGCCTGGGGACCCAGCAGTGAGGTCGGGCGTTTGGGTGGGCACCAGCCTGGCACGATTTGAGGGGCATCTGGGAGGGAGGCACCCACTGTGTGCGTACCAGAGCCCCAGCTGACGTGGGTCTTGTTGTGTTGGCAGCCTCCAGCTCTTCAGGGGAGCACCGTGCCCGAGTGACCCTCCTGCTGGTGGCCCAGCTGTGGCTGTGGCTGCGCTCGGCTCCGCGGCACCTGACCTCGTAGGCGCGGCCCCGCCGCCCTGCCAAAAACTGTTCTCGCGTCAGCCTGAGTCTTTGTAGGGTAGGAGACAGCCCCCCCGCCGTGGCCACGCTGCTGCCCACCCGGCCATGCTGCGAGGAGGCAGAGGGACGTGGCCTGGAGAGAGGTGGGACGCGGACCCGAAGGTGACACGCAGCCGGCACAGCGGCGAGACTGAGCGGGATGTTTGCCAGCAGCGATGTGGGACTGGGGTTTGGGGTTTTTTTTACAGCTTTCCATCATTGATGTGGACTCAAGGAGAGGTTTTGCAGCTTTTCCCCAGGCTTTCCCTTGTGGGGTGCACTGTAGGTGGCCCACACCACTGTCGGTAGTGTGGGACGGGGTGGAGCACGTGCTGTCCCCTCACGTGGACAGCTGCAGGTCTCCACTGTCCGTGGGAGCTGCCACCAGGGTCTTATGAGCTCACAGACTCAACCAGAGGTAGGTGTTGGGGCACAGGTCACAGCCAGAGCAGTGCATTACCATCTCTGGATGTTGTGACACCTTGGGACCGTGTCACCCTCTGACTCTCGGGAGCAGAGGTGGTGCTGAGGTTTGGTCCAGAGAGCCAAACTCATCCATGTGGGACTAGAAATCTTGGCATTGTGCTGTGGTGGTGGCAAGCTGGTGCCAATACTTGGAAAGAGGTGCTTTCTGGTGGGCAGGAACAAGAGTCAGAGGAAGGAGGGATGAAATTCCCTGCCGTGTTTGCGTGGTGTGCAAGGGTTGAGGGTCAGAGCAGGGTTGGGGTCTGCGGGCACAGGGCAGCATTGGGGTGCCTGGTTAAGGAGTGGGGAGCAGCCTTGGGGTGCTGGTGAGTGTGGGGGGGCTGTGTTGGTGTCTTGTCTTGTGTTTGTACTCTGTGAAATGGCTGCGTGGGAATAAAAAGTGTTGTAATCCTTCGTAAGCACCAGCTCCTGTGTGATGGGGGCGAGGAGGGGGAGCAGCAGCAGGGCCTGGAAGGGCACCAAGGCTGCAAAGAGTCCCTGGGAGGGATGGGCAGGGAGTTTTGGGGTGCCAGGCAGGGGCACCCAGAGCTGAGGGCATGGGTTGTGGCTGGAGTGTGGGTCTGGCAGGTTTGCCATGGGGTGGGCTGGGATGTAGGGCAGAAGGAGCAGAGGAGATTTGGGTTCTGGGGCAGGAGGGCAGCTGGTTCCCTTGCCTCAGGACAAGAGGTGGGTAACAGGATGTCATGGACTCTGCTCTGCTTGTTCTCTGCCTCTCAGCTCCCTCTCTGTGCCTTTGTGCCCTCTGTGTGTGTGTGTGTGTTAGCTCTGGGTTCTCTCCTTCACCCCTTTTGGCTCCCTGTGACTCCTCTCTGCTGCCTCATTCCCCCCATCTCTGTTCCTCTTTGCTCTCCTGTCTGTCTCTGCTCTCTCTGTCCTCACTCTCTGCCCTCTCTTTGCCATCCCTCTCCTGTCCCTGCTCTCTGCTCTGTGTCACTCTCAGCTGGCTCCAGTCTCTGTCTCTGTTTGCTCTTTGCCCTCTCTCTCCCCATATTTCCCCTCTGCACCTCCCTCTTTTCTCTCCAGGTCTCCCATCTCCTTCTCCAGTCTCTCTCTGCCCCGGGCCGTGTCTCCCACCCTTATCTCAGCGTTAATTAATGACCTGCTGAAGGATGGCAGCGGGGTGGCTGCGCCGCACCCGAGGGCTCTGGGGACACCCCGAGGATGGGGAGGATCCCCAGGGAGGTGCTGGTGGTGCTGGCCGGGCCTCGGGGGTGAGCAGGGGGGTAAAAAACTGCCCTGGTACCACCGCGGGGTGCGGGGAGCACTGCAGGGGGCGGAGGGGGTGAGGATGATTTCCTTGGGGTCTTAAAGGGTTGGGGAGATTGTCCAAAGAGAGAGGGTGAGAGGAGAGCCCGACTGTGGGGACCACAGTGCTGACCACAGCGCTGACCACAGCATTGACCACTGCACTGACCACTGCACTGGCCACAGCTCTGACCACAGCGCTGACCACTGCACTGACCACTGCAATGACCACAGCTCTGACCACTGCAATGACCACTGCACTGACCACAGCAATGGCCATAGCGCTGACCACTGCACTGACCACAACAATGACCACTGCACTGACCACAATAATGACCACTGCACTGACCACAGCATTGACCACAGAAATGACCCCAGCACTGACCACTGCACTGACCACAGCAATGATCACTGCACTGACCCCAGCATTGACCCCAGCATTGACCCCAGCACTGACCACTGCACTGACCACAGCACTGACCACAGCATTGACCCCAGCACTGACTACTGCACTGACCACAGCAATGACCACTGCACCGACCACAGCTCTGACCACTGCAATGACCACTGCACTGACCACAGCTCTGACCACAGCTCTGACCACTGCACTGACCACAGCTCTGACCACAGCTCTGACCACTGCACTGACCACAGCTTCATGGACTCACTTATCATGGAATCCCCACAGTTTGGGTTGGAAGAGGAAAGATCTAAGAGCTCATCTCATTCCATGGCAGGGACACCTTCCACTGTCCCAGGCTGCTCCAGGCCCTGTCCAGCCTGGCCTTGGGCCCTGCCAGGGATCCAGATCTTTTCTGGTCATGCTGTGCCAGGACCTGCCCACCCTCCCAGGGAACAATTCCTCCCCAAAATCCCATCTCACTGCCAGCTTCACCCCAAAGCAGAGCTGGCTTTTGCTGCTTGAAATCCAGACTAGTCTGGAAAACATCCTGGGATGTGAAACTCTCTTTGATCTTAAGCTCTTCAGGTTGTAATTTAACCTTTCAAAACCAACCTGATCGTATGGAGAAGCAAAATTAGCAGCTGTCAGATGGCCTAGGGTAAATCTGACCATGGGGGCTCAATTGGGATGATGGAAACATGACTGCAAGGCTTTCAAATGCTACAGCAGTGCTTAAAAAGAAAAAAAGAAAAACTCCTTAAACTCATTATTCTGACTGCCAGTTTTCTTTTGCAGACTTCTGCCTGATTTAGCCCAAATTAATTAAAGAGTGATTACTTACTGTCTTGTTTTGGAAAGCCAGGTGTCTGCTAAAGAAGGCAGGAGCCACCCCTGAAATGGAAAATGTAAAACCCCCTCCCTCCAAATTGTTATAAATTTGGAATTAAGGGGGGCTCTCATGCAAAGATATGGGAGAAGGGATAACAGATCTTTATTAGAGAAGAAAATAAAAATAAAACAAACAATGCAGTAAATCAAAACAACACTGCCAGAGTCTGGATACAGCCTGACACCCTGTGGGTCAGGGTGTTGCTCAGTCCCATTGGAATTGGGCTGCTCCTCCTGCAGTGCCAGGGGTGGTTCTGTTGGAGCAGGAATCCTGGACAAGAAGTGAAGTTTTCCTCTGAAGATCCAGTGGAAGAAGCAGCTGTCTCCTCTGGGAATCCAGTGGAGAAAAGCCGTGCTGTTATTTCAGAACCTCCAGATTATATCCAGGCAGGAATGCTTGGCTCCTCCCTCTGGGTGGAGCATCTCCCAGCGGGATGCTGACAGTCCTTATCAGCCAGGCAGTGCCATTCAGCAGCTCATTTTTAGCAGATATCTCCCTGGAGGGAGGATTGCTTCTGGAAGAGTGTCGTGGTGTGTCCACCTTGGGGTCACCCGCTCCAGATGCCAGTGGGGAACACTCTCCAGCTGTGGGGGGGTGGCTGGGGCTCCCACCCTCGGGGGAGATGGACTGTGCTGATGATGGTGGAGGAGGAGGGAAGGACTCTTCACAGGGATTATAATCTGGTTTTTATTATGGAGCCCAGGGGAGCTCCCACCTCCAGGGTAACCAGCTGCAGAGAGAGCTCACACAGTGAGTGCACTGGCTTATAGAGGGAGGAGGGAACAGGGGAGGGGATGCCCACCAGCCACTGGGGGTGATTTGGGGCGTGGAGCATGGGCTGACTTGTCACGACAGAGGGAAGAGCCGGATGCTCAGTATGAGCTCTCAGCCAGGTTCCAATTTATTGACAGAATGTAAACTCCTAATGTACTATGCCTTAATGAGTTACTGCATGTTCTGTAATACAATATTATGATTGGTACATGTCTTACATATCAATCCCTCCCATAGCTCAGCACCTGTGGTGAGCTAATCCCTCTTCTCATGCCACAGGCATCTTGTTGCTTCTTCCCTGTCCTAGGGTGACATTAAGATGTTTGTATCCCAAATCCTCTGTTCTGTTATGCTGGATATTATACTCTGTACCTTCAAGACCAGCTCTGAAAAATGAAGTTTGTTTTGTTCTCAGCCTGCTCACTCCCACAGGGATGGCGAGTACATAGGGCTGCTTTTGTTTTTCTTTGCTCTCTCTTTTGCTTTTGCTCTGGCTCCTGCTTTTCTCTCTTGCTTTTGCTTCTTGTTAGCTAGTTTAAGGCAGTCCAAATTTTTTCCTGGACTGTTTTTTTGTTTTGTTTTTTTTTTTTTTTTCCTCTTTTTCCTTGGAACCATACCAACCTGCTCTGGACTGGGACCTGGGAAACTTCAAGACCCTGCACTTTGTGCCCTGCCCTGCAGCAGCCATTCCCAGCGCCGGAGAGGCCGATAACAGAGTAACCACTCCCCAGAGAGACTGTCTGAATTTGAGATCTCTTCAGAATGGTCAAAGAGTTTTGTCATCCAGTACTGTTCATTTGTGTGTGTGGGGTGTGTTGCCTGTTAAATAAAAAGGTTCTTTCCACTTCTCTCTCTGAGGAATTTTGTTCTGAACCCTGGTTGGGAGGAGGGGCAGTGTGGGTTGGCTTTTCTGAAGCAGTCCCTTTGGGGGTTTTCCCCCAAATTTGCCCTAAACTAGGACATGCCCTTATCTACCAAGGACATGGGCCCCTGTGGTTTCAGCACAGAGCTCCATCTAGCTCAGCTCCTACACGAGATAAGCGTGGTGCTCAGCAGGATCTTGTTCTGTGAGCTGTAAAGGTTCTGTGTGTCCTCTGTCCCGAAATCAGCTCTCCACAGGGACTGACACAGGGGGTAACAAATCTGGGCACCTCTGAGGGGAGGGTCCTGGCCCTGCCCAATCACTCAATGCCCCCCAGGGAAGGTTCTGGATGAAAGGGATGGGACAGAGGGCCAGGGTGGAGACTGGGGAATGATGGAGCAAAACTGAAGGAGATTGACAGTGGGTAAGGTGGGAAAAACTGCAGAAAAGTTTGGGATAAACCATTGGGGAAACAGGGAACATATCAAACACATAACTAGGGGCAATAAAAATAAATTGGTGAACTTATAAAACACACTACAACAGAGGAGAGAAGGAAAATTGCCCAATGAGCAGAAGAGGACTGCCAAGCAGAACACTCATTGCCTTGCAGTCAGGACATTTCCCTGTGAATTAATGATGATTAAAAACCAACCCCGGGGTGCTGCTCATGCTGGCAGCCAATAAATTTGGTTAAAAGTTTCAGTGTTGGTGTGTTTTACATCCATCCAAGCTCTGCAGCTTCAGAGGGTGACAGGGTGGGGGGACAGAGGGACGAGATTCAGCCAGGAGGGACAGAGCTGGAGAGTTCTGGGCTGCTCCAGACGCACGGGAATTTCATCATCCCGAAATTCAGCAGGGCACAGGAGGAGCTGGCAAGATGGGAGCGTTGTCAGGAATAACTTTGTTCACTCCAAACGAGCAAGAGAAACCCCCAAGTTACCCATAAATGACATCAGGTAAGCCCCAAAAAGATGCAAAGTGACCCCAAAGTGTGTGGGGAGAGCGAGTTTGACCTCAGGAAAGCCTGATGATCTACAGGAAGCCCAAAATCACCTAAAGTAACCCCAGAATTTTTGTGAGAGAGCAAGTTTGACCTCAAATAACCCCAATGAACTATAGTAACCCCAAAATGACCTCTAGTAACCCCAAAATGACCTCTAGTAACCCCAAATCTTTATGGATGACCTCTAGTAACCCCAAAATGACCTGAAGTAACCCCAAAAGTGACCTAAAGTAACCCCAAAATTTTCAGGAAAGAGTGAGTTTGACCTACAGTAACCCCAATGACCTAAAATAACCCCAAATTTTAATTTTTGACCTATAGTAACCCCAAAGTGACCTGAAGTAACCCCAAATCTCAGAGGATGACCTCTAGTAACCTCAAAGTGACCTGAAGTAACCTCAAAAATGACCCAAAGTGACCCAAACATTTTTGGAGAGAGTGACTTTGACCTCAAGTAACCCCAATGACCTATAGTAACCCCAAAATGACCTCTAGTAACCCCAAATCTTTGTGGTTGACCTCGAGTAACCCCAAAATGACCTCAAGTA
Organism: Peucedramus taeniatus; assembly: GCA_013400575.1. Classification (NCBI taxonomy): domain Eukaryota; kingdom Metazoa; phylum Chordata; class Aves; order Passeriformes; family Fringillidae; genus Peucedramus; species Peucedramus taeniatus. The sequence continues at coordinate 481 of WBNO01021220.1, read as the reverse complement.
ACCCCAAAAATGACCTAAAGTAACCCCAAAATTTTTGTGAGAGAGCAAGTTTGACCTCAAGTAACCCCAATGACCTATAGTAACCCCAAAATGACCTCTAGTAACCCCAAATCTTTATGGTTGACCTCTAGTAACCCCAAAATGACCTGAAGTAACCCCAAAAGTGACCTAAAGTAACCCCAAAATTTTCTGGAGAAAGCAAGTTTGACCTATAGTAACCCCAGTGACCTAAAATAACCCCAAATTTTAATTTTTGACCTCTAGTAACCCCAAAATGACCTGAAGTAACCCCAAAAGTGACCTAAAGTAACCCCAAAATTTTTGTGAGAGAGCAAGTTTGACCTCAAGTAACCCCAATGACCTCAAGTAACCCCAAAATGACCTCTAGTAACCCCAAATCTTTGTGGTTGACCTGTAGTAACCCCAAAAGTGACCTGAAGTAACCCCAAAATTTCCGGGAAAGAGTGAGTTTGACCTATAG
>WBNO01021219.1:21232-48390 GCA_013400575.1 Peucedramus taeniatus | reverse complement strand
TGACCTTTCAAAAATAAGCCAAATATTCTTTTCTCTACCACTAAGTAACTGAACATTCATGGCAAGCAATAAGATTCTTTCCCTGGTGTATGCAAAATTCATAATACTAAACTAGATAGCTGTAAACTTTAAAAAATAAAATTAAATTTCCTGAGAAATATTATTCCTAATTTGAAGGAGAGATCACTATATCAGATGCAGGGAAGCCCCAACAAGGCTGGTATAGTACAACTAAAATAAAAATTCAGCAGTCAGCTTCTTTCCAGTTATTCTAATAATGAAATCAACTGAAAATCTAGCAAGCTTGCCCAAAACTAAAAAAAATAAAATAATAAAAAAAAAAATTAAAATATCTTAAATTACTCTTAAGACATTACTGGTTTTGTTCTTTAGCTTTTCTTTGAATTATCAGTGGATAGGAAGTTTAATGAAAACCTGAACTGAGATTTTTTCTCACACAGTCACTTGGTTTGAGAAGCTGGGATGCTGTGCATGGGCATCTCAGGGAGTGGTTCATTTCAGGTTCATCTCCAAGGCCATCACAGCCTTGGTTAAGTGTCTGAAATAAGCTGATGAATCATCTTCTGGATGAGCCTCTTTCTATCAGTGTTAAAAATAGGAAGTGGTTAGCTCAAATTTTTACAGACAGTGGCTTTAATATAGACAGATTTTTATAGAAATGACAAATCATAAAATGACAATTCTCATTTTTTTTACAGTCTGAATGGTTCTATTGGCTGTCATGTTACTTTGAGATATCATCTGGGAAGACAAATTTTGAGGTTGTTAATGTATGGATATTGATATTTTTGGGCAGAGTGGATACCAGACATCCAGCAGTGATTTAGATGTTTCCAGGAGGAAAAAAAAAAACTTAATATTTAGAAATTAGCTACTCAATCAACCAGACATTTACTGGCTCTCTATGGTACTTCAAAGAAACAGAAGTCACTCAATTTTCTCTATTTCATGAGAATACAAGCAAACATTTTTAAAAATCCACCTCCAACTGAAGAGGATTATTAGAAATAAGGTGTTGGGGTTTTTTTCTTTGAATTAATGTGGTTTATTCTAGCAACACACCCTCCTGTGACAATTTCAGATTTACTAACCCCATCTGAAGTCCTTGAGTAGGGAGGCTTTAGTCACTTTCATCCTTATATTTGCACACCTTTTCATACCAATATCTGTTCTAGATAATCAGATTTATAGACACAGTAACAGGCAAGAGTAGTAAAAGAACCTCTTTATTTCTACAGATGTACAAGTCATAGTGTCCTGTGTTATTAAAGACACTCAAAGATCCAGTAGGCTATTTTTTTCTTTTTTTTACCCTTCAGCACACTCCTTCTTTCCCATTCCTCCTTTTCTTGGCATGTTTCCTGTTTCTTGGCCTGTTTTTTAAGAAAGGAAGAGCACTCCCACAACCTTCACTTACTTGTAGAAGAGGTCACTGGAAGATTTGACTCTGAAGGTTGAACACAAAGACCTGATTAAAAATAGGATTTTTCTTTTTTAATAGCAGAAAAATTCAGAACCATAGAAAAACATCCATATTTATTTTGTCACTTTATTTAATCCCTTCCTTTCTTACTATCTCTTGTAGGGGAAAAGTTTCTGCTTTTGTTTTAGGCTAGGTTATCCTGATTGATTTTGACTACAGAAATAATTTATCTTTTTTATTTATTCTTGCTATATAATTTATTTTTTCTATATAATGCTGGACATTTGGTCTGGAGTCTAAGATTCTGTTTTACTCTATCTCCTTCTTTCTGGAAGCTGAAAAGGCTGAAGGGGAGGGGAATAACAGGGAATTACTAAGTTCTGCATCTTTAGGGAAATATGCACATGGAAATAGGTGTAACAGGGTGCTTGCATTTAGTTGTGTAGGGATTTCTTTTTTTCCCTTCACCTTCTAAAAAGGTTGGCATATTTCATTTTTTATGGTCAGTCCAAAAGATTATGCTTTCCAGAGCCCTGTCAAATGAGTATGATTGATGCACTAGTGGAAAATAAATATGGGGGAAATTACTCTGGAGTATTTATGCATTAAATAAGCTAACATTCTCTATCCCAGAGGCTCACAGAAAAATGAGCAATTAAGCCACTTGATTCCTGCACTTCCACATAGAAATTGACTTCTATGGAAATGGGGAACACTGGTTAAGGTGATTGTGGGCATTTCTCAGTGCTTGGCTTTTAATGACTTTTCTCTGAGGTTTAGCATCTGTGCTGTGTGATATGAGCTATCCCTGGGCAGGACTGACAGGCTTAGATATTTTAGAATCATAGAATCATAGAATATCCTGAGCTGGAAGGGACCCACAGGGATCATTGAACTCTAACTTCCAGACCTGCATAGGACAGCTGGGCAAGCTTGCTATGAAAAAGTTGGTTCAAAATAAATACTCATTTTAGAGGGAAAAGTTTTTTAATTTTCACAATTCTTGCTTCCTTTCAGAAAAGACAATTCTACAGTTCTGGCTTAATATTGGTAGGAGTGATTAAGAATAAATGTATAAACATAAGTGCACAAAAATAATTTTATCACTCATAATTAATGCCTTTTATTATCTAAGTGTCAAATTCTGTGCAAGTTAATTTGGAATTAAAGTTTTTCAGCTCAATACTCCACATCTGAAGTACAACAGAGCTGCTCAGAGGTTTGCTTATTTATGTAGCTTTCTATACTGATAATTACATTATTTTAATCAAAACTTTCTGTAGAGACTCTTGAATAGTTCTTCAATTGGAGTTTTATTGTATAAAAATTAAATTACATTAGAAGTCATACCAACATTCTATTGGATTAACTGCAAATGCTTAATAGAATAGATTTGGGTACACTGGATACCTTTTCTTACCTTTATTTTGTTATGATTTGGTTTAGAATTCAATTACTTTGATACCTAATCCTCTAGCTGGTCTCATTGACCAAGGTATCAGACATCAGCTGAACTGCAGAATTGTTTGTTTGTCCTTCAAGAATTGGTCATTATCTGCAAAAGCAAATTGTACCAGGGAGCATGAGCATAATTCATATTCACTGCAAATCAAATTGAGTCACAGTTGTTTTGGTTAAAAATAGTGATCAGTTTCCTCAGATCTGGTATTATACAGTAGATTTAAATTACCATTATTGGTAACTGTAGTTACCAAATTTTTATGTGTTGATTTCTAACTCTGTTTATGGCAAGCCATACATATTAAGAGTTTATTGTTATCCATTCTAAAATCTAAATAAGATGCAAAAAAAGTTAGAATTAATAGTCCAGTTATACCAATTATAATAGCTTTCACCAAACTCATCAAATAGTCAACATTCTCCTTTTTCAAATTCTCTACTTAATAGGAATCAAATGTCATTAAAATTGTTAAAAATACAGGTATAAAAGATGATGTTACATCATATAATATTATTGAAAGATAAGCACAAGTTAGGCAAATCAGGGAACAGACAGCTGCTCTTTGGAAAGATGTTATGGCTTAACAAGGAAGAAAAACACTTAAAACAGGCCAAGACAAGTTCAAGCAAGGTCTGGCAAGTTGTCATACCAGTTTCCCTTTCTTTAATTGCTCCATCATACCCAGCTTAGTGTTTCTGAAACCATCACACTTCTGATATCTTTGAAAGGAAATATGTGGGTCTCACGACTGCAGTAGCTGAAGATGTGCAATACACCTTTCACTGATGCCTTTTACCAGAGTCTCCTGGCTTTCAAAGACAGCAAATCTCACAAACACCCCAGAGTAGACTCTTTTCTACACAGTTCTGCAAGTAAGAAAATAGATTTTAATCGGATAGTTCTTATGAAGGCATTCTGAATTCTTTATTCTTTGCATGTCAATTTAATAACTATTAAAATAAAACAGATGCTTTAGCCACTTCTCTCTCAAGACACCCCACCTTCCCCTTTGCCATGCCTATTTTGGCAGGAGGGACTCTCTGAGGGATGTGCAGACCTTTCTTTCTTTTTCTGCTGTTTGACACTCAGTGCAGAGTCTGCAATTCTGTTCCTGAATGCCAAGGCAACAATTTCTGACTTTTTCTGATAAAATAAGGGTTTTTTGGCAAATTTTTCCACCTTAACGACTACTACATCTCATATTCAGGATCATTCCTTACAAAGACTAAGAAGCACTGACTAAATCCCTTGTAAACTGTTGACTGAAAAGAAAATGTCTTTACTCTATTTTTTCTGTACCAAGTTATATGGGTTGTTTGGGTTTAACCAGTGTTATGTAGTTCTAACTCCTTCCTTGAACTTTTTTCATTCTGTCTCTATTTAGCATCATCTACTGTAATTTTTTCCAAATAAGCCATAGCCAGCAAGTTGATCATATGAAATGTACAGTTCATATAAATTTAGATGAAATATCAAGTGGGCAAGCACATTTTGCTGACAGACATTCCCTTTTTCCTCCCTCCTGAATCCACATGTGCACCTGTTTCAGGATAAATCCCTTTACTTCCACCAGATTCCTGTTGTGTTTGGCAGGCTGGAGAAGTGCAATGGAAGGGCACTGGGCTAATTTTTCAGAGATGCTTAGGATGGACACATTCCTCCAAAGTTAGTGGGAGCTTCAGGTGCTCAACACAGCATGAAAATCATGCCTTAGCAGGAAAACTTGTGCTCTTCCCTAGAAAGAACATTATTTTTAAAAATCAAATAGAGACCTTCTGTATTGTCTGACCTTTTCTTTGATGAATTTCTTCATTATTCTGGAAATAAAAGGAGGCCTAATGAAAAAAGCATTGTTTAATTAATGTTTTAGAGACACACCACAAAAAAAAATCAGGATATAAGGGAAAGAATTGTCTAGGATACAATCCATGGATAAAAGTGAAAATTCTACAAAACAGCTAATTCTGAAGAAAGAGGTATTTTGAGAATATTAGCGTGAAGTGCTGAAGGCTTTTCTGACATATTCAAGCTTTTACTCCTAAAACCTGAATAAATGTAAAAGAAAACATCAGAAAGAGTAAGAAAGACAGAAGAAAACGAAAATTCATTAAATTAAATTAAATGCAACAATTAAAAAGAAACTAGAGAAGAGAAAACAATGGGAAAAGTTCATTCCCACTGGGACTGCAGCAAAGTAAATAGGCTTAAACCACAGAACACACTTTTCTTAGTGTCGTCATATTTTGAATGTTTATTATTCTGTTCTTCAGTTTCCTTTGGGAGCCAAGAAAGGAAAAAAAAACCCAACAGAACAAAAAAAAAACCAAACAAACCAGAAACAAGCAAAACCAAAAACAAACAAATAAACAATTAAAAACAAACAAACAAACAAAAAAACAAAGAAAAAAAAAACAAGAGAGAAAACAGATAGTATCATCCATAAATAAATATTCTAAATTAAATAAGATTAAGATCATAGAAAGTGGCTAATTATTAAGATCTCACTGAAACTACTTAGAAGTAGGAACAAGAAATGAAGGCATGAATCTGAACAGGGAAAGAAAACAAAGCACAGCAGAGGGATTTATAATATGAGTACAAATTTCATATTCCTGCTGATGCCTATGGTACTCTTGAAACTAGTACAGATGTTGATATCATCTGTTACCCAGTGTAATCAATACATTTTTCAGTATCAATGTGTCAAAATTCTTTTGTTGGTAAGGTGTCTCTATGCTGTATCAGGTTTGGTTGTAACACAGTCACTGGCTAAATCAGCTGCTCTTCCCCCACAGCCACCGATTTCTGTCGCCAGTTCTGTGCTCCAAATAGAATGGCACTTTTGTTATTTGGAATAAATATGAAGTATTTCACAGAACACCTACAGCCATAATAGATAGAATAATCTTGTAGAGGTATAACCATGGGTACCAATACATCTTTTGCCTTCACTTATAGTGTTTCAAAATCGATATTTTTCCTAGAGTTCTAATTCCCTGGCTTTTATTCCCCCTTACTTAGAGGTGAATTTTTTTTCCTGAGAAAAGTACTGTAATATGATTATATGTCTTATTGTTGAATGTTGAAGCAGTTTTAATAAGTCATTAAATCTGATGGATGGGGCCTTTACAATCAATGTCATCTGTCACTCTATGCTCAGTGAACAGAAATAGAAGAACAGTTGGTTTCAGTTTGCAGGAGTTTCACTCTTTCCTTATTTCTGCATCACATGGGATAAATTCCTTATTTCTAATCTGGCTTTTTAGTCACAGCTGGAACACAAAGGAGAATTCATACTGACTTGATAAGTTTTGTCTAGGTTTGAGTTGAGAACATAAGCTATAAAGCACTTTTTTTTTCTCAGGCTTTCTGCATCAGCCCATTTCATTTTAATTAGGTAGAAGTTTGCAAACTGCTAAATTATACAGTCAAACCTTGTTAACTCCTAAGTATCAAAAAGGCCTCAAATGAGTTTGCTTTCACCTGATTGCAGGTTTATTTATATTATAATTCCAGCCTGGTGGGGAAAAAAAAAAGAGTATAATATATCAATATATCAGGTTTTAGAAGACATCTACCAGATACATGGTGCCTCATCTATCATATTAGTGAGAGCCTATCTAGCTAATTATTGACTCACTGCTGCTTATTTCTGTGAGAACAAGCACAGTGTCAACAATGTGTCATTGCTCCCTAGACCCTAGAATAATGGTTAACTTTTAATTCTGTCATTACTAAATGAAAATCTTTAAAATAAGTCAAATAAAAAATAAATGCCCACAAGAAAAAAAAATTTAAAGGGTAAAATTGTCCTAAAAAAGTCTGCATAAAAAAATCCCCCCCCCCCCAAAAAAAAAAGCATTTAATATATTCATAAAATTAACAGAACAGCAATAAATAAAATATAGATTAGACTTCAGAAGTATTAGTGATCTGGACTGGTACTAAAGAGGTTCACTTCCTACATTCCACCTCCCCTAAATGCCATCCTCATTAAAGTGTGAATTTACAAAACATTTGATTACCTGTATTTGATTCTTAAAACTGTAAGGTCAGGGTTACCTTTACCTAAAAAGTATAATTAACCATATCTCTGAACAAAGAATATTGTAGCAAGTCATCAATAAACACCAATGAAATCATTAATTAATTAATGAAATGCTGTCTATTCAGTTGTAAATCTTTATTATGGTTTTATTTATTGGCTATAAACAGAGATGTCAGAGTCTAAATGAGGCATCAAGTTATTTATGAAGATGTTGTTGATGAGGCTACTTGTGCTGGTTGGCCATGTTTAAGATAAATCCAGAAAACTAAAATCTATCAACACTTAATAATTTAATATTTTTTTTATTTTTTGATTGGATTAGGCATTAGAACTAGATAGAAAATTAGTATATGTTCTGATTTCATAGAGAATACATGTGTCTGACATTGAATAGCAAGTTACTTAGTTTCCTTGCTGAAGATGTTGCAAAATAATCTGAACATAAAGTAGTAATACTAGTCTTAGTTTTTCTTCTCCAAAAAGAGCTGGGAAACTGAAAGTCATAAGCTGATCTTTAACATCACATAACAAATAATTCTCATGCTATGGGGTAATATAGATTACCCCCCCCAGACTGAAGTCAGAGATTCTCTCTGAATTCATGAAAATGTAGGCTTTAACCAACTAACTGTGCAAACAAAGGCTAACATGGCATTTGGCTCTAACTTTCAGTAATTTATACAAGGTAGCACTTAAATTAGACTTTAAGAAAAAAAGGCACAAAGCAAAATATTTTGTGTATGAAAGTTTTAAAAAATGCCTTTTTGTTTCTCTTATCAAAAGAAAAAAAAAGTATACTCACTCTGCCACCTAAACCCAAACTTTCCAATATTTAGTCCATGAGCAACATCTTACTGATCACAAAGTGGTCTCTGGGATGATGATGATGATGGAGTCAATGAAGGCATCACAAAACTGAGCCCACCCAAGACTCTTTCCCTGCTGAGAAAACATTTGTATCTATAAACCAGATTTACAAACCAGACAGCAGACCCTCCATGTTTCTATGCCATATTTCACACCACAGGCTGCAGGATGCAGCAGTAATTTTATGATGCTTCCCATCTCCTTCTCCCACACTTTCTAAATTGACCCATCAGCTGACCTTGCCTACAAACACAACTATTCTCTAACTGGACTATTTCAAAGCTCATAAAAAATTAGGGATGCTGTTCTTCCAAACATTGAAAAATAAAAAAAAAAAAATGATCTTGGGGGAGAGTTTCAAAACTAATTGCCCTAACTCATCTGTTATCTATTGTGGTTATATCTTCTTCTACTTGTAAACTTAATACAATTATCTTTTATGAAGAAAGGAGGGGTCCAACCCTCACAAATTCTCTCTGAGTCTAGCTGTTCTTCTTGTTCTGGTACTCTGCATTATAGGTCAGATTCAGGCAGAGTGCTAAAGAAATGTTTTTCTTTCCTTACTAAATGTAGTATTTACTCTTTGTCATAAAAATCCTGGCACTGGAATTCACCTTTTGTCTTTTGATAACTGGTATCTGAGTCTTTCTAGTAAGGGAGGAATCAGTGACAGGACACATACAGATAATCCCTTATTTTATCTGTCAAGGCTCCCCTCCCCTAAAGAAAATAGAAAAGCATGTAACCACCAAATTCAGAACATTTTCCTCATCCCTTAAGCAAGGGAAACTACTAAAGTCTTTCTGAGCAACTTCCTTCTAGCATAGCCTATATGTTGGTTCCAGACTTTGAAATCTTGACAAACTCTTTCTGCAGCGTTTGGTGAGCAGCTCCCTAGATTTCTCTGAAGGAAATAGGAATTCTCCTCTTGAAGAATCACGTTGATATTCTTATGGACTGCAAGCAGCTTTGGGATCTCATTACAGCACCCCAGTGAATGTCTGCCTGGTCACTTGGTGGGAATGAGGAGGGACATCCTTTCTTCAGAGCCGTCAATTCTCTGCAGGGAAGGGATGTGAGGGATGTTAGGGATTAGGAATCCTGATTCTTTTTCAATTAGAGACAACCCTGTCATTGTCTCCACAAGCCCAAACCCCTGCCAGCATCTTTGTCTTTATCCAAATCCAAGTCTTTCTCCGGTACTGCCAAGAACATTTCCAATTGGCTCCAAGCACCTCACAGTGGCTTAAGAAAAGTAATTGGTCTCACACATACATTTGGATGTGGATGTGCTCCCAGCAGGATTGCCAGAGCTCAGTGACTGCTCTTCCATGGCGTGAACAAGACACATGCCACAACAGAGAGCTCTAGCAGGGAGCAAGGTTTACAGCCTCTTTTACTGGACCTCCTCCTATTTTATCTTTTATTCTGCTCTGAGGTGCTTCACATGAACTCAGATAGGAAGCTGAGACAGGAAAAGTGGCTAACAGCTGCCACAGAACCCTTCACCCATCTGTTTGGTTTAGCAAGACTGAATGCACAATTTCACATTTAATTTATATATAGTTGCCATTCCTATGCACAACTGAGACTATAAATAGCAAAGGCAGGATACAAGGAATGCAGCTTAAATCATCTGAAACTTTTTTAAAGACATCTGGAAACTATCTTTGAACAACCCATCAGGGTAAGGCTTTTTTTAAAAAACTGTCAGAGAGCAGCCTTTCCACTGAAGCAGAAGTTAGGAACCCTAACTGCATCAGATAAAGGCTCAAGTCAACTATCACATTCATGAACTGTAAGTCTGACTAAGATTCCAGATTGAAGATAAAAACAAAGACTGCCAAATGCATAGATTTTTATGAAAATTGATGTGTTTACAAGAACTACAAAGAATAAGTGTGTAAAATCTGTGAGATAAGAACCAAACCGGCTCAAAGACAGCAGGAAAACAGTGAGAAGACATAAAATAGAGAAGATACAGTTTTAAAATGTTCAGTAAAAAGGAGCAAGGGCATGTTAAAAAAGACAAAAATGTGTTCATCATGATCTCATCCAAGGAAGAAAGTACCTCTGCAGACAGCAATTGCAAAGCTCCTCCTAGAGCCATGAGCTGGACAACATGATACAACTGTTATTTAAACAATTCCTTTGAAAGGGTTAGAAACCTGAAAAGAAGACATTTTTTTCTGGGTTCTGCTATCAACCCAGAACATCCCTTGATACCCATTAAAGATAGAGGTCTTTTCCAATCTTAATGATTCTACGATAACTTGAAGTGGCCCACTATTATGGCATTTACATATGGAGATGTAAAATTTGTTTTTAACTGCCAGGTGAATAGAAAGATCTAGCTGTCTGCAAAATATAGAATCATAAAATTGTTTCGTTTGGGAAACACCTTTGAAATCATCAAGTCCAACTGATAATCCAGAACTGCAAAGTCCACCACTAAACCATGTCTCTAAGGGCCTCATATTTTAAATACCTTCAGGGATAGTGACTCAAACACTTCTCTGGGAAGTCTGTTCCAATCTTTATCAGGCTTTCAGTGAAGAGTTTTTTTTCCCTAATATCCAATCTAAATGTTCCCTTGTGCAACTTGAGGCCATTTCATCTTGTTCTATCACTTCATACCTGGAGGAAGAGATAGACCCCAGCTGGACACAACCTCCTTTCAGGTGGTGGTAGGGAGCAATTCGTTTCCCCCTGAGCCTCCTTTTCTCCAGGCTGAACACCCCCACTTCCCTCAGCTGCTCCTCATAGAACTTGTGCTCCAGACCCTTCCCCAGCTCCTCACACAATTCAGCACCTCAACGTCCTTCTTGTAGTGAGTGTGCCAAAACTGAACACAGGATTTGAAATGTGACCTCACAAAGTATCATAATCGCCTATTTATTTTGTTTTAACACATTATTTTATGTTTTTAGCAGTCTCCTGTAAACACTAAATGCCTAAGAGTAAAAAAATAGCTGTTTAGGTTGTCCTAAAAAGAGGTTTATTCATGTGAAAACTATTTTTAACTTCTTTTCATGAAGCTCTTTCATTGAAAAAAATCATAGAAAGACATTCCATTTCCTGTTAATTCTCCTTGCCTTAATAACCCAATCTCTTAATAATGGTTTACACTTCGGGACTGATTAAAAATTTTAGGACAAAGCCTTGAAATCTACTAAAGAGTTTACTATGTGTAATTTGGTTTAGTTTAGATAAATATTTAGAAATTAACAGATGACCTTTTTCTCTAGTTACTTATATGTGTCAATCAGGAAGGATGGGGAAGATTGAAATTGTTGAATTAGGATAAGTAAATATTTTCTTGTGAGTGGGAAATGCAAGTAATTTTAGCAATTTTATTAGGTTACATAACTGATATTTAATAGCAGTTTTGTGCATGAACTTCAGTCACACAAACTCTTGAAATTCAATATATTAGGAAAGTTACTTAAAAATTCAAACTGCAATTTTACAGAACAACTGTTATCATTCACACAAATTGGTAGATAATGAACAATTTTAGAGATTATGTTTAATAAAATTTGATTACAAAATAGCAAAAGGATTTATTACCATTTAGTTATCTTTCATTCACTTTTCAACTGGAGCAACTGGATGATGAGATCTTAAATTCATTCCACAGATTCTGAAAGTGATTTATTTCTGTTTTACCTTGTGAGATTCTCTGGCATCAACTTCTGAGTTGATCTGTCTGACCCACTTTGTTACTGAATTTATTCAAAAGTCGTCTGGGCCAGGGAGAAAATAATTTCTTGTTGGTTTCTGAGGCAATCACTGATGTAAGAACGTTGTTGTCATTGCTGCATGGCCTCAGTCACTATCACAAATATATTATTAAACTAAGTTGTGAGAGAAACTCACGGTGACAAATATATTGTTAATCTGAGAGAGGAACAGAGGAAGTGCTATTTTTTGCTTTTTTTCAGATTTAGAAAGACAAAAAACTTTCCTAATCGTATATATGTTTTCTCTCTGCTTGCTTTCACTACATGCATTTGTATATTTCCCTGCTGAAAGACACATTCAGAACAGGGAGCTGAATTGTGCTTGACATAGTGGGAGGACACTAATTTGGCCCAGCTGATGTTCTGGCTTGACACCATAAGTGGTGCACATGTGACCACCAGGCAAGCAAGTGCCAATAGCTCACACACGAGCAATAGTGTTTTCCCTGACTGTGAGGTGTAGAGAGCAGTTGTTTACTTGGTGTAAATCTTTTCCTGTCCCATTAATCCATCTGGGTGTTCACATGGACTGAATCAATTGTTTACTCATCATAAAGATTAATTTCAGCTGGTGCTGCTTTGCTGTCTGCAAAGAAAAAAAAAATGAAAAAGCAAAACAAAACACAGTTTTAACTGAAAGTGAAGTTTCAACTCTCTTGTTCCATGCAGATGGTGCTGTTTACTAGTTATCTCTCAGAGCAGGAAGGAGACCAAAGCCTAGATGAATTACAGCTGGTTCAAACTAATCCAGGCAAAAGCTGAAGTTAATGAGTAGAAAAGTAATTTGTTGAATTCTGTGATTACCATGATCTCACAGCTAGTCAGAATATAACCCCACTAATAGTCTACTCAGCATGCAAAAATGACATCTTTGATGCACAAATTATAGTGTTGCCAAGAACATTTTCTGCATGAAGTGATTACAGACCAACCTTGCTCAAAATTCTTTTGGAAAAAAAACACCTAATCTGTTCCATTGAGAATGAGCCTCCCTTTTCTGTCTTTGTAGGACAAATTGTTGATCTCTGACTGGGCTGAGAAGGGAAGGTCATGCAGGATCTGAAGCTAATCCATGTTATGGACAGGCAGCTGCTGAGACAGGGAGGTAACTCCACTCCAGATATTCCACAATTCCTCATAACAGGTGTGCTTCACCTCATCCAGACAGAACCATCCTCTGCTCTGTGTCACAAAGATGACAAGGGACACTTCTTGGTGCACCTCCACATGAATGCAAGCAGGAGTTGACAAACATCACCTGCCTTGGTCAGGAAAGGTCTGGAGAGCTGTGTCATGCAACATACATGCTCCTTCATCCCATGGCATCTTGAAGGAAGAATAGGGCAATGCTCTGAACAAATAAAGTATACCTTGTAGTGAATAAATGAATATCAAATGGAAAAAAAAAAGGGAGAAAAAGAACAAATGAAAGGCCTAACTAGCAGTTGCACACATATCTGTGGTTTGTGGATGTAAAGGAGTTGTTTCTTGAACTTCCATATGCACTTGTTGGCTGCCAGTACGGATGTGCTGCAAACTGGAACCACATCTGTGAAATGCTTTTTGAAAAGACCTGCTTTTCAAAAGCAGCTTTTCTAGAGATAGCAGACAAATCTCTTCATTTTCTATTGTATAATTCGGCTGAGTGTGTATAAAATGGACTGTTATTCTTGGCAGAGTAAATTGCTAATATTTTCTTAGCCATTAAACTGTAAATATTGGTTTTGCATGAAAAAAAGACACATGGATTTTCATATACTTACTTTGCTTCAGGTACTATGTTGTAATTTGTTTGGGTCCCCTCATAAAGGTCCACTCATAAAAGTCCACTCATTTGAATATCCTCTTCTGCTACAGACAGAGTTTATAGAGTTCTTGACATCCACAATATCATTTTTATTTGACTATTGAAGTGATGATTCATTATAATTTCTAGACTTACATGCCATCACTAGAAGAAGGCAAAAGTCTGATTCACACTGGAGAAACACATGAGAAATTTCACAGTGATGCAAGGGAGCTTGGGCAAGAAACATGAGTAGTTCCCTTATTGACTTCCAGGCAATTGTAAGATTTAAGAACACACAAAGATTAAAAAACCTTCTAGTACCCATTTCATGGAGACTAGGTCAGACAAACATGTGTCAGGAATCATTGATCTTGCCTTCAGGCAAAGCAGTGGACAAGATGACCTCCAAAGGTTTATTTCCAGCCCCATTTTCCTCTGATACTGTGATGAGACCTAAATTCCCTTGGGACCATCAGGTGGTAGAGCCACAGCCTTTCTGTCAAGTTATCCATCAAGGCTGGGAAGGTTATTTTCATAAATGCCAGTGTAAACAATTTTTATTAAGCAGAATTATTATTGCTTTGATATTTTTTCACTATGTCCTGTTGCGAGCCTATGCTGAAAACCTTCAGGCAAGGTAAGCCCTCAAGGACAATATTAGAAATCTTACTGGATCAATGTATAATTTTGTGGAGCTTTTTTCTGCCTGCAGATAAGAGCAAATTTTTAACCCCAGTTATACTGAGTCTGAAGTACAACAACTTTATGAATCTGGAAGTGATAGGAAGCAAGAACCCTATTTGTACGGAGACCTGCCCTTTTTTGAGAGCAGAGTATCAAACATTGTAGGATTGCCTGATTTTAATTTCCTATTTCAATAAAAACAAAAGATCCAAAGGCATAAAGCTATTCATTTATCCAAAAGATGTTGCTGAAAAAAAAAACAAAAACAAACAAAAACACACACACAGAAATCATAACATGTAAAGGACCATGGTTTCTTGAAAAATGTAATTTTAAATCCTCAAGTTGTGTTCCTTTATAAAGAATTAAAATGTTGGCATTTTTGATAGGCAGGGTCATTTTTTTATAAGATTATACAGATAAAGTGACACTCATCATATTTCACACATAATTAAATACAACAAAAGTAATATTTTAAATAGATAAGCAAACCCACAATGGGTAATTATGTGTATGGAGCTTTCTGTGTTACAGTGTATAGTGTTTAATTAGACCTTAAGGGACAGTGCAAATTTACTAATCATATGTGCAAGTCACAGCCAACGTTTCATACCAAAGTTACAGACTCCTGTCTACATCTGCATGTAATTTGCTTATTAGTTTAAATGCACAATTTCAACTCTTTAACATTCAGTTTTGATTGGTTTTGCTGTATTAATGGAATAATAACATCATTCATAATCAATGTTCTCCAAATGTAAATTATTTTAATTGTTCACACATAATAGTGTTCTCTATTAAAAACATATACTGATGCCTCGTTGAGGAAATTAATTTGCTGTGTTTGTTACTATAATGAAATAAAAGTTGTTCCAATTTAATGAATTCAGCAGTAGATTTCATAACTTCATTATGAACACAAACTCAATTTTCTGGGGGTAACTTACCATTAGTTCAAATGAAAAGATTCATTCTCTGGAAAATTCAGGAGTCACTGGTTCTATTTCTTGGGGTCATTCCAATTAATAAAATGAGAAATATTTAACAATGCCATAGAATGAATATTCCAACAAGCAATTGAAATAATTCTTCCTGCATCTTGAATTTCAGAGTTTCCCCAGCTGAATTGTTATTTTTAAAAAAGTTTCCCAAGGGAGGAGACAGAAAAAATAGTGACAGCATAATTTAAATATTTTCATACTAAATTATTTAAGTTCTTCTTGTAGCTTCTCTCATGAACTTGAAATCTATGGCCCTGTTTTTGTTCAGTAGGTCAAAAAATTTGCAAAGCTTATCACCATTCAGCTTGAAGAAAATGAATTACCACATTGTAAAACCAAATAGTTTTAATGCACAGATGTGGAAAACATCAACTCTGAGGATTACTTAATGGATACCACACTTGATCACTTAACCAGTGCTGGGTCTAAAACTGTGGATATTCATACTGAGCCCTTGCTCAGTAGCATGAAAAAGATTATGGTAAGCCAAAATTGACAATAAATTTAATCTGATAACTGAAATCTGATGTCTAGCTTTGGGGCCTTCTTTTGCTGTGTCTTAAAATGAGATCACTAATCTTTGGAGCTTAGACAACAAAACCTTAGGGCTATTAGGAAAGTAGTGAGAAGGCATGGATAAATAAGAAATCTTTTATTGGACTCTGATATCTCAAATATTCCTGTACTATTATGTCTGTTCCATTTCCAGATAGCTTTTTCCTTTTTTGTTTTTTTTTTTTTCTTTTTTTAATGCCAAGAAATATTTTTACATGTTTTGAAATCCATCCTAGAAAATGAGTGTCAGCTGAATAGAGAAAGTAAGTCTTAATTAAGAAATTGTCTAATATGTGGGGTTTATGGTGTTAACACTTCTGCTCATTGTCACCATTCCATGTCTTTCTGGGACATAAAATTTAGTTCTGTATGAGATTCTAGGCACAGATATGAAAGAGGTTTTTTAGCAGATCAGAATTAATCATGTAATACTGTCTTCAGGCAAAACTATGACTTTCACCACCACAATCAATTTGTATCTAACTATAAGCATGTGGGTCTTTCTTATTGAAATCGAGGAATACAAAATTCCACCTCACTAATTGTGGGTGAGATTGCCAAAATCCAAGTTATAGTCAGTTTACTCTGATGAGTTATTCCTGTGATTCAAGAAAGGT
The DNA here is from genome assembly GCA_013400575.1 of Peucedramus taeniatus. Lineage (NCBI taxonomy): Eukaryota > Metazoa > Chordata > Aves > Passeriformes > Fringillidae > Peucedramus > Peucedramus taeniatus. The sequence continues at coordinate 32,180 of WBNO01021219.1, read as the reverse complement.
TTAAACTCTGTTGGATTTAATGAAGAACATTTAATACGAAACCTAGAGGACTGAGCTATGTAAATGTGGAACAAGTTGTGTGGATTCAAGGGATGGAAAAATATGCCATTGTTTTCAGCTCTGAATGTTATGTTGGCTAGATAGTTCACAGGGTACCTTCTTCTCATTCATCCTTCTGAAATCTGTGTACAGTTTTTTAATTCTTTCACTTAGGATAATTTAAAAAGATATCCTTAAATTTTAATATTAGGTCAGAGTGAATGGAAGCTTCAGACTTTCTTCATAATAATGCTTAAGAAAAATGACATGCTCTTGGACACTCTCCAATTCTTGGGTACTGTTATAGAATTTTTTCTATTTATACAAAAATGATACCACTTCAGTAGACTACCATAAATGTATGTGGTATTTTCAGATTATTGCATTGAGAAGTCATCTTCAAGTATCTGCCAGTTTCTCATAAAACTCCAGTTTTCCATAGAATCTGTTATTAGCACCAAAGCAATGTATTAGTTAGCTACACATGAATTTTATCACACAGTGATCCAACTTAATAGCTACATAATTAAACGAAAATTTATCCTCTTCTGAGAAGAGTCCAAAGGAGTCATGTTTAAAGTTACAGTTGAATCAAAGAATTGTCTGGGTTGGAAGGGACCTGAAAGATCATCTGGTTCCAGCTCCCCAGCCACGGACAAAGACACAGAGACCAGGTTGCCAGTGACTCATCTAACCTGGCCTTGAACACTTCCAGGGATGGGGCATCCACTTCTCTGGGCAACCTGTTTCACTTCTATCACAGTAAAGAATTTCTTCCTTGTATCTAATCTAAGCCTACCCTCTTTCAGTTAAAATCCATTACCCCTTGTCTTGTCACTACATGCCCATGATAAAAGTCCCTCTTTAGCCTCCTAGTGAGGCTCCTTTAGCTACTGAAAGATGCTATAAAGAGTCCCCAGAGCATTCTCTTCTCCAGACTGAACAGCCCCAACCATCTTGTTGAAAGGGTGCTTCACCCCTCTGATCATCCTTATGTGCTCCTCTGCACTCATTCCAACACATCGTTCGTATGGTGGGAGGCTCAGAGCTGGACACAGTACTGCAGATGGTGTCTCAAAAAGCCAGAGTGGAGTGGGGGAATGACCTCTCTTGACCTGCTGGCTGCACCTCTTGATGAAGCCCAGGACATGTTTGGCTTTCTGGGCAAGCACACACTGCTGGGTCATCTTGAGCTTCTCATCAACCAACATTCCCAAGTCTTCCTACCCAGGGCTGCTCTCAAACCATTCTTCACCCAGCCTGTATTTTGCATTAGGGATTTCCCCAATCCAGGTTCAGGACCTCCTTGCACTTTGCCTTGTTGAACTTCATGAGGTTTTCATGTACCTACCTCTCCAGCCCAGTTCCCTCTGGATAGCATCCCTTTCCTCCAGAGTGCCAACCACACCACACAGCTTGGTGTCATCAGCAAACCTGATGGGGGGTGCACTCAATCCCAACTGCGACTAAGTTGTTAAACAACACTGGTCCCAATACTATTGTCAATTGTCATTGATAACTAATTCAAACTTTTATGTATAAGTGCATAAAATAAATCAGCAGACTTTGTGTGTTCCCATGCTCAGTTTAATTTTCTCTTATCTCTTTGCCCAAGGCATAAAGAGAATGTATTTCCACTTATTATATTACCACCCTTTTCACCCCTCTCCAAATAAATCCATGAAGGGCCCTTTCTCTTTTCCATCATTGCAATTCCATAAACATCTGTTTGCTTCTCTCCTTATCCTATAAGAAGAATCCAGAATATGAAAAAAAAAATTGAAAAGAATGGGGTTTATTAATTTTAATCGGAGAATTGTCAGAAGGAAAAAGACCTGCGTAACCAGGCTGCTTGTGTTGCAAATTGTATGTTAGTCTAGAAGATGATTTCTGTCAGAATTTTTGTGTTCTCTTTCCCCCAAAACACCCAGAGTTCTAGTTTCTAAAAGTAGAAAATAGAGTCTTGGTGATGACAAGAAAAAGAAAGTTGCTTCTAAAATTTCCTGTTTGTTTTGCTTGTATGCAATCAGCAAATAGGGGTGAGGGTGAGGTCATAAATGGTGATATAAATAACCAAAGAATGAAATGTTAATTCCATAATGAGAAATTTGATGAAATTACTGGACTTTCAGATGAGAGTAAAAATATTTTTTTTTTGCCTCTTATAGTGGGAATAGAAAGTAATCGTTTGCATAAACAAAAGCCACTCTAACAAGAGCCATCCTTCGTAATGTTGCACATTCTGAGATTGGTTTACAAATACAGGTAGAAGGAAATTTGAATTTTATGCTTTGAGCTTCTTTGTCTTTTGTCTTTTGGGGAGTGATAATCATGCTCCAGGCTCCAGTGGATTTTCAGCTAAACTCTACAAAACTTTGTAGCACATTTTAAAAGTTTTGAGTAGGATCTATAATAAGGCATTTCAGGTCAATTCATTAACCAGTTCTCTTAGGAATGCTTTCATTACAGTGCTCTGAAACCAGAGGGAAAAATGGTAAATACTTAGAGCTAACAGACCAATATTGCTAATTAATATGGATTGCAGGAGAAAGTGTTGACTAAAAAGCCTTGGATGAAATCTCAGAGGGATAATGAATTATGATCAAGGGGGATTTATTAAAAATAGACCTGCTAAAAATACTAAAATTTTGTACACTTTCTAACATCTTTAACTCACTTACTTTCTGCAAACGTTAATTAATTGTCCAAACATTGTACTAGAGTAAGCAACTACTATGATCCCAACTAAATAGTCTGACACTTTTTCAAACTGAGAAACTTGCCCAGAAGGCAACAATATATCTATGGTAGACTGGGGAGCAGATCTTGCCTGCTTTGTTGGTTTCTTATTAGTCTTAATATGTCAGACCACTTTCCTTTAGGGCGTGATCCAAAACTTAACAAAATCAGCAGCAGGCATCCAGCTGACCCCACGGGGCTTTGAATCGCCCACAGAGAGATATATCAGACTTTTAATCAGGGCTAGTGCCAGTAAAAATACAACACTGCAGTTGTAGAAAAGCCATGGTGTTGTGGGTAAGGACCAACTGTTCCTTCTCCTACTTTAGGGTAGTATTTGGGCAGCAAAAGACAGTCTCAGGGGGAAAGTCCAGTTTGGTGCTGGATCAGTGCCTCAGTGTGATATGACAACATGCCATACACTTTTTCATTATTTTTGTATGAAATGAATAAGTTCCTATTACTAAATGACAAGTTTTGCAAAAGTATTGATGACAACTTCAGCTATCCAGCTAAGTTCTAGCTATTTTGTGCCTCTTTATAATACCTCAAAATTTTCAAACTGTTATATGAAGTTATTCATTTTTTCACTCATTTATGCATATGCCCTTCTATATGCCACAAAGGATTTGGTTTGCTGTTCTCTTTTTCGGCATAGTGTTTGAAACAGACAAAGATTCACTTCCAAATGGGGTTGCACATTGGTTCTAGTGGAACCTCCAAACATGAGACACGGTAGGACAAGATTTTCACGTATAAGACACCAATTAACTTTTTATACATAAAAAGCAAGAGATATTTAATGATCTTCTGGTATGGAAATTATCTTACTTTTTGTAACATAAGATGTGTTATTATTATGGCACCATTTTTGTACTTTGACAAAATTCCTTTTGTGTTGAGGGGTTATATTAGAGAGCTCACTTAGTAATTTTTTTCCAATTTTACCTCATGTGATCAGTTCTACATGCTTTGATTACAAGATCAAAATAGAATTGGGAAACCCAGGACAACTCAGATGAAAATGTTTCGCCTACATACGAATCTAGTGTACAAAAGAGTATGAAGAAGTTAGCCCCCTTTTGTTTTGGGTTTTCTATAATTTTTTAATAAACTATTTGTTTAGCCCAATCTATGACAGTACTGGTACAGTCCTGATACCCAAAATGTTGCAGTCACTCTTGCAAAATGGAGCTCTAAATGATCACCAGAGGGCACAAAATGCCTTTGAATCATGGAAGTGGAAGATGTACACCAACATTCTCATATTTGGCCTCTGAAGTTATGCTTAAATAGAAATTTGTTGTGTTCAGAGATAAATAGTACAACTTAACATCAGGTCATAGCTCTCATTTGGAACCAGATAGCCATTTTTGCCTTGGTGAATAATTCCAAGCTTACATATATAGAAAATTTTGTTCTGTTCCTTTGTTTGGGAACTAACCCTCAAGTTAAAAAGGCATACCCGCAGCTTTAAGGTATTCCCGAAAAAATTCAGTAAATATTTTCAGTCTGTGAAGCCTATGAAGTCCTCATTCATTTCTAAGGTTGTCTGTCAACTTCTAGGGCACAGACCAAAGAGGAATTACTCCTGTTGTTAGTTCCCTTCCTCTGAGATGCAAAGATCCTTTGTCACATGCTACTTCCAGTGCAAGTGACCCTGGCTACAGTCTCCAGCTGTGCTGATTTTTCACGTTGCTTTTTATCTTCCAAGAAGGTAAGACCAGCAGCATGATGGATGGGCTCTGGCAAGATGCACAGCTTTTCTTATAACTCTTTTCTCTGGAATCCCTTTGGCCAGCAGTCCTACCCAAGCTCAAGTAAAACACTGGGTCCATAAGTGATAAAATACTTTCCCTGACAAGGAATATGATCAAGACGCATGATAAAATGTTTGAACTTTAGAATATTGCTTATCACCCTCCTTCTGCTACTGCAGCAGCAGCTACCTAATCAGACAGAAATCCAGTATGGATGATGTACAGATTTCCCCTTGTCCATCTAAAAATGAACCGCAGTAAAATACAGTGCAGTTAGAGGGTAAGGATTTTAACTGCTGTACTGACAGTGAGATCTGGGGGAAAAAATGTAGGGGTAAGTAAATAAATGTAGTAAATTAATGCCCTGTTGAGGTCAGATGAAAGCCTGTCCAGGAAAATATCCATTTAGAAAAATATACTGAGACCTTACTTCATGAATAAACTCTAGTAGTGAAAACAATATAAGCAGAATCATATCTGTAAAATGTGAATATATAATACACTACTCTAGTGCTAGTGATTGTTTCACTGCCTGTTTTTGACATCAACGACATTAGCAATTATTTCAAAAAGTTTGTCTTCAATGTAGCTGAGGCCTTTGCTTTCGGTGCTGAAGATCCAAGGTTCAATCAGCCTATGGCTCTATCAGAGACACTGAATTCCAACTTATGTGCTAATATCAGTACTATCAGGTCAAAGAAAAGAGACACTGATGAAATCTTTTTTTAGATTTCAGTATCAAATACTGCAATGTACTACAAGGCAATTCCCAAAGGTGAATAGAAAAGTCTTCCAAATTAAACATGCTGTTAAACTAGATTAAAATGACAAAAACCAGATAAGTCAGATTAAAGTCTGATCCTACTCCAACCTTAATTCACACTGCTGTAAAATTATATCATTACAACATGCAGAACAGTGAATTAAAGATCAAGTGCCAGCTTTAAATTTAATTTCCTCACATTTGCCAGTTTCAGATTATCTAGTGCTAACAGCATGACTGACACTTCACAGGCATGCCTGAAAATAAATTCTTCTAATCCAGGGCCTGTCTTGCCAACATCTCAGTTGTCTCATGGGGTCTGCTAAGTGAGTAGATTGGGAATCTGGTAGAGTAGAGGGATGTTGGAATATAACATTAAAACTGAGGACTATTAAGGCAAGAACAGATTCAAGATGGGGAGTTAGACAAACCCAGATTAGATGTGATGTCAGGAAAATGTCCCTTTGCTCCTACTGTAAGTACCACCCCAGGAAGGGCTGCTGCAGAGAAAAGCTGCCTGATTGGGCCAAAAATGTGGGGCTGTATTTCTGCAGCAGCCTCAAAACCATGGTAAGGTATTTCAGCACACATGGGAAGATATCCCACTGTGACTCTCTCTTGCTGCACATGCAGTCACATTAACACACAGAAAAAGGGGAGGAAGTTCAGCTACCTTGTGCTGTGTGTGCATGCACTTGAGGCACTGACTGTGCTTATTCCTCTCTTACTCTGATGTGCCATGATACATTATTTTTCCTCCTAGACCTTCTATAATCTTTCTGAGTCACTCCTTAGGTCAAACAGTGTTAACTGGTCTGCAGTTCCACATTCAGTCCTGCTACAATGCATAGCCTACTGTGGAGGATAATAGAGCTTAATTCAAACCCTGTGTTTAGCTGAACTTTTCATTGAAACCCTCACCCTAAATGTTATAAAACAGTCTTTAGTTGTATGTGATGGCTGCTTGTATAAGATGCAAGAGATTTTTAGCCTGTGGAAGAATTATATAAATTAAAAAGACTGAGTAAGTAAAGTAACCACAAACGATGTAAGCTATAAATCAAACAAAGTCTGTAGGAGATTGCAGATGAACTTGGGGATAGGTTATTGGAAGAGCAGTACTCATGGTCATCTTTCCAGAGAAGGCATCACACCCCATACAGATTCTTTACACAGGATATTGCCCTTTTGTTATTGCTTTAGACTGACCTATCTTGGTTATTAGTAAAAGTAAAGTAAAATTAAAAGTAAAAGTAAAGTTATTAGTAAAAGTAAAAACAGAATTTTAACCTAAGCTACCCAAGGCTAATATAATCAAAAAGAAAAGGAAAATGCTCCTTTCAAAGGAAAAGTTCTTTCCAAAAGAAGGAATATATTGGATTTGCCTAATCAGTAGCCATCTGAAATTTTGCTATTAAATTTCTGAAACCAGGGGTCAGACTGTTGGAAGGATTTATTCACTTTCTCAACTTTATTTGTATGAGCAATGTTCCCAATTCAAGATTTAGTCAATAGTGGAACACTAAGCACATACAAACACTTTTTAAAACAGATGATTTTATGAAAAAAAATGTGCAATTTAATTTGCACGCTACTAGGGTAAGCACTTTGTTTTCTTATTCTTAATAATCTTAGTAATATTTAGGATAGCCTATGTTACCCACAGAGTGAAAGAAGATAATTAATGTCCAAGAGAGGGATGTATATAAAACCAGCCTGCTGAGCTACTTGAAATAGCCAACAGGCTGAGGAGAGACACAAGGCTGTGTCCTCATGCAGGTTAATAACAAACTAAATCATAGTGTATGTACTTTGGGTAGTGGACCCAAAAGGATGGGCTTTAGACCTCATCACCTTCTCATGCTCTCCCTGTTGCAGCCAAAGTGGGTTCCCCAGAAATGAATAAGATGAGATTGCTTTAGAGGAAAGTAGCATTCAAATAACACAGAAAAAATTAACAAAATACCCACATTCTGCAGCATTTCAGTATAAAATCCAATGTGCTTTCAAGTTTTGTTCTTCTTTGTAGCTGCTTGAATGTAAACATACCAACTCTGATACAAAAACCAGAAACACACTCATTAGGAGAAACATTTGTAGAATCAAAACAGAAACTGGAAAGTGCCATCTTCCCACCTTTTTCTGCTGTTAAACCTCTTGCTTCTTTGAGAGGTGGGCTTTTGATAGAAGTGAGGGGGAAGAGGAGAGGATTTGCAAAGCCATTGCAGCCTTGTGCAAGATCAGTTGCTACCTCCCTACCACAGTATGAAGTGTCCTTATTTATCTTTTTCCTGAACAGAGAACAAGAAAAGCCAGAAGTATTTAAGCAAAATTGTAATTGGATCCTACAGTAGTTCCAAAAACAATGGGAGCTAGAAGAGAAACATAACTATCATTTTGTCTACTCTGTTGTATCATTTGTTCTTCCTTAGCCCTATAAGCTAGTACATAACGACTTTTAGAAATATAGGAAAGTTAGAAACAGAAACCAGATGCTCAGAACTCATAACACCTTTCCCTTATTTCCTCTGAGTTCAAAAACCAAAACCATCAGCGTTTGTGAATGTAACCTTTTAATATAAAAATGAAATCATGTGTTCTAGTAGCTGATTGTGACAGTAACACTTCATTTCCCCCTTTCTGCTCTCAAGTGGCAAATTGATATGACACAATGCAGAAACATTTTCAAACACACAGCCTGAAAAGCTTAAAGTGTATCTGTAACATATTAGTTTCTGAAAACTTAGATGCCTATATAGTGTGTCCCTATCTGTAAATTTCTGCAAGAAAACTAATCCAAGCAGATTTGAGCTAACATCTGTCTACAATATCAGCTACTGAAGTCAATGTATTGGTCAGGGCTGTTTCTAGGAGACAAATTGAAATAGATGTGAAATCAAAATGAATAACAGTTACGGTAATTCATATAGAAAATAGTTCTCTGTTCTTTAAAAATCAAGTAAAAAATTGCTTCTATTACTTCTTTCTGTTCCACATCTTCAATTTGTAGTAAGTTATAACAAAAATAAAGGATGAAAAATTTTGGTTTGTAGAGACATTAAAAATGCTGAATCATGTATTTGTGAATAAACTACATAAATACTGTTTAGAGTAAAAATTTAACAAATTACTACCCAGGTTGGTGCAAAAAAAATTGAGAATTTTTATTTTATTGGATTAGGGTTAAAATGCAACATAGATTTTCAGACACAGCACCAGGATGTGTCCTACCAGCAACTGACAAGAAAAATTATGTTTCATACACAAAAACAAATTTAAAAATAAATAAAGTTACTTAATATAGATTAGCTAAGCTTATTTGGCTGCTGTACCTTACAAATCAATCTGTCAAATTTTTCCAGGTGTTAATAAGTTCCATTTCCATATATCTTATTCTACAAGTGGCTCAAAAACAAAATGTGCCAATGGCCCAAGAACGAAAAAAAAAATTTGTTTACAGTTGGTAATATTTGCTGCCATGAACTGTAATGTCCTCTGCTGTGATAAGAAATATGAAGCTCAGATACTCACAGCTTATTGAAATAACCTTTATTTCAATTGCATGAAATTTATATGTATTACAAAACTAACCCAGAGACAGATAAAACCCAGTTCTGGCTAAAGCTTCTCTGATTTGAGTGGCCCACTAAAATTTATAGGTCCTACAGCACTTATAAACCCCAGTGAGCACTGGTTACTGCTTAATTGGTGAAGATAAGCCCAAAACATTCTCCCTTTCTACCTTCACCTTAAACCTCTTCTTTTTCTAAGGGACTTCACATGAGAAACAGCATCAACATTGTCTCTTTAAAAAACAGACTATATACTGGTAGATGAACAATTGATTTTACCTGACTTACTTCTTCTCAAAATGATTTAATTCCTTAAAGGTATTTTCATCTTTTCTTAAAACTTCAAAGGCATAAAGTAAATGGTTTTTTTTGGCTGGGAAAATAATATTTAAGTAGAAGAAATAGATCTTTTAATGGATTTCTGCTTAGAAATTTTCAAAACTTTCAAGTTCCTTTCTATTGAAACAAAGTATTAAATATTCGGACTCAAATTTCACTTCACATTCTTCCATTATTCCTCCTATGCTGTTTCATGGGGTTTTTTCCAAGTGTTTTCTACTAGCTGAGGTCTACTTCTGATACTCAGGGAGGTGAAGTAAACATTAATCTGACACAAGAAGAGAGATGTCACTCTCATTCTCCTACTGGAAATTAAGTTTCACTGAACAGATTTCAATATTTATATTTGAAGGAGAACATCTGACTCTTTCCCTCGCCCAGATAGGGACAGGCATCTTCATGGAGAATAAATTACTCCAAAATTTCCAGTCACCTCTGAAAATCACATGGGAGAACCTTCACCAGTCTGCATGCTCCTGAATGATCAGATGAAGGAGAAGAATAATCAGGCTTGGAAACAAAGCAGATTCCTAAATCCACTGGGAATTTCAACAGCATTTTTCATAGATCTGACTTTATTTCTGGTTCACTCCAGTAACTTCCACTGTCACTCAAGCTCCTGTGACTTCAGGAGAAACTTTTACGGATGACCATTTATTAAACAGGAGACATTTGGAGATTGATTATAAGTAAGAAGGAATGGAGAGGAAAAATAGAGGGAAAGATTGGATCAAATGAAGATCAATATAGTTTAGCAAGGATTACCTTACTTTGCAACTCTATTAGAATTTTATATGTAGTTAAACAGATCAAGTTTCAGATCTATAAAAGATGAAACAATATCACCAATTATTTTAACCTGCCTTATTAAATACCCACTATGGAGTCTGGTGTCACTGTGTGTTTCTTGGAGTTTTCTGGTGTAGATGTGAAATGCTGCTGATACACTGTGGTATGGTTTGAGTACATTTTGGAATGTTACAATGTTATTATGCAAAATTCAAAATAAATCAGAAATAAAACAAAGACAAAACTTATACCCAGAAATAAAGCTATATGTATATCTTGAAGAATTTTGAATTTGGTTTGTAATAAAAATCAAATTATTGATATTTTCCCTTTTTTTCTTTCCTTAAGAAAATAAAAGATTTTTTAGTAATGCAAGCAGGCATTCTTGTCATGTTCAGCCTTCAGGCCCCTGAACAATCTCTTTCAGTGTGTAATTCAGTAGCTATAAAACATGGACTATTGACACAGCAGACCACATTGTCTCTTGCAGAACCATTATGGTCTTCCTTGTCAGCGAGAGTTTGCTTATTTAAAAAATAATATTCTGTGTGTGAGGGATATGATCCAGTGGGTGAGCAAAATAAAGAGAGATGGATTAACTGTGGTCTATTTCATTCCAAGAAAGACTTTACAGTGAAAAAGTCATGCACTCTGCACACTTCACAAGAATTCACCAAGTTTTATGAAATATAAAATTGTGTAAAAGATATATAATGGATTGTAATATCAATGAAAATAAATTTATTTCTCTATCAAATTCAGTATCATGCTGATTCATATCAAGAGGATTTTGGAAGGATTACATAAATTTACAAGGGACTCTTTCAATAAAATCAAGCCTCTGTTGAAATATTGATGCTTCACTTTGAATTTGGTACTACTAAAAATACATATTTGAGCACATAAATAAATCAACATTTCATTTATTTATGAGATTTAGCCTATCT
>WBNO01021219.1:332-20884 GCA_013400575.1 Peucedramus taeniatus | reverse complement strand
TCTCTGAAATTCTGAATCCTGTATAATTTAATACAGAATTTTTCAGTAATGTCAGAATTTTCAGGAGAGGAAAGGTAAGCATGCTGGCCCGGCTGATATTTTGTATCAGAGTTCAGAAGTCTAACATACTATCTAGACTATATATTCTATTAAGATATGAAACCTCACAGCAAGATTTATACCAGTGGTACTTTTATGATTATTCAACACAGATTTCCCTGTGAGTTAAGTATTTTTAAGTTTCAGAAATAATATTGAAGAAAAAAGCACGTGTGGAAATTATTACTGCATTGTTGCACCTACAATGGAATGTTGGTTCTATTTCAACTCAGGCAACACTTAAAAATAGGAACTAACTAGGCTATGATTAAATACAAAACTTGCTGTCAGTATAGGAAAGAAAATAAGCAGTTTTCAAATCCTCAATCCCATTTTACAGGTGGAACACTAGTGTTGTCTACATAATACTTCCCAGACTTCCACAAAACAAGGTTTGAAAAGTACATGAAAAGCAAATCATGTCTCTGTATTTAACAGACAGTTAGAATAATATACAGTATAAAAGACATAGATAAATACCAGTTTATCTTCTAATTCACCTCAGTGAAGAATGCCTCTGTGCTTTTGCATGGAAAGTATGACTCCTACATTTTACTTTCTCTCACCAGTGCTATCATTTATGCTCTGTCATCTTCATATACATGCACATATATTCATGCCATTCAATCACATAATTTTTACCAGAGGAAAAAGGATAATACATATTAAAAGAGAAAAAAAAAGATATTTCTTTCAGGAAAAATGATGCATCATGCCACTACTAGACAATCAAGCAGCAAATAGTAGTCAAAATAAATATAACAAAATGTATTATTATTCCCATTACTTGAGCAAGTTTCAGGAGGAAAAACCCAATCTAGATTGGAGGTTTTTAACAGTATACTCAATGAAAAATGAAACATCAGGTTAAGATACACAATAAATAGATCAATGACATATTTTATTTCAAAAAATCTGCTAAGAATAAGCGTCATGATTAAAGTTTATCCATGAAGATTCACTAGGGATTTTAATTTAGGAGAAATGCCCAAATTTAGTGGCTACAATTCTTAAATGAGAAAAAATGAGACAAAAGCAAGTTTGTAATTGCAGCTGGTGGAAAGCAGCAGAACTTTTTCATGAGCTTTTTCAGTAAATGGAACTGGAGGGGAGGGAATGGTGGTCTTACAATTGGTAGGAGTGGCAGAGGTGCAGCATGAATAAAATGGCTGATACAAATAACCACGTGCTAATACACAAGCATTCAAAGGTGACATCACTTTAAATGAGGCTTTTACATAGTTGTGCAGTTTCATTTTTATTCTATCTGATCATTTGAAGCCAAAATGAGATGAGACAACATTTGTCTTTATGGCCAAACTACCATGAAAAGGCTAAATTGTGTTTTACCACCTTAAACACATGATCACATCACCTTTTTCACTAGTACCAATTTGATTTGATTGTCTAAATATGTTTGCAGTATATGAAGTTCTCTTGTCATTCAAGTGATAATATTTGTTTTGCTTTTCCTTTCCTACAAGATATATGTGCAGCTATGAGAAAAACACTAACTCTTTTGCTTCCTTTTGCAAAATCCAGAATATCTACCTTCTCCGTCCGTGTTAAAAAGATATAATGAAAATCTTTAGAAGAAATATAGGAATAATGAAATTAAAAGCACTGTTAAATTCTAGATCCCTTGCATGTAATCTTTTTGATGTTTCATGTCCTTTCCATGCACTGACATACTAAACAGGGGGAAGATGCAGAAATTAAATATCCTGCTGGGTTTTCCAGTATTAAAGATTCATTCCAGCCCAGCTAAGCAAAACTGTGTAGTTAACATTGGAGGGAGACCTTAAGAAGGAACATAAAAATACCACTGCAGCCATCCAGTCTCCCAAAATATCATTGCTATAATTGCCAGAATTATAGCTTGTGGTTACCTGCCACATTCTTTGGTGCTCAGCTCATGGTTAGTGTGCTACCACAGTTTAAAACATTGGCTCAGGGCTGTTTTGCAATCTGCATAATGCTATATCTACTGCACACAGTGCAGTATCAAACAACACACAGGCCTTGAGACAAAGTGCATTAAAACATACCTGCATAACAAATAACATTTTAGATGAGTAGAAAACACTGCATACTTGATGTTGTTCCAAAGGACGTGTCTTAGCTTTTGGTTCTCAACCAGAGTGCAGTGATCATAAAAATAAGCAATACTTCACGTCTTTAAACTTCTGAGATCATTGAAAAGACAAGAGAATGGCCCATTTCTCAAGACTTTTTCCCAGATCGTTTTGGCACAGATAAAGAAGGCAACTTAATAAAATTCATGATAGGGATCACATTCATTTAGGCCAAATTTGTTGTAATTTTAACCCCATTAAATGGGGTGGTAATAGCTGGATTATTAAATGTATTAAATGCTTCCTGTTAAGAAATTGAGTTCTGATCCATGTTGTAAATTTCCTTTTTTCCTTACAAATTATCAAAGTGAGGGAGACACAAATCATTATCCTGTAGGATTTTAAATTAATCTGTTGCTAGTATTAATATAATTAAATCAGACCATTCAGAAAACAGAAAATAGTTTTCCTCTACCTGTTTACAAGCATATTTTGAAGAAGCCTGCTCAAAAGAAGATATTATTTTCCTTTACCAAACACCTTCCAGAGAAGAAAACACTGATGTTTTAAAGCCCTTGGTTGATGAACTTGTCTGGAACACAGACTATCTAAATTAAGACTCTTTTTGTGCTAATGTCTTCAACATGGTGGTCAACATTTGTCCAAGTCTCAGTGTTTCCCAAGGTGCTTTATGACTGAGGTAGAGAGGGGCAAGTGCTGTCACATTTTTCTGAGTCCCAAATTATTGTGTATTGACAGAGAAGAGTTATTAAATTTTAAAATATCATGCAAACTTTATGAATGACTGACCAGCAGACTCAGATTGGAAACATATCAGACTTAAGCAGGAGACTGTTTCAGGCATATGTAAAAGGGTTTGCTGATGGTCTCTTAATGGCTGTACAGCCTTGTGGCTGTTAGCTGGCAAAATGATCTGGGGAATGTATCCCCAGACACCACAAGCATTATCTTCTCACCTAACCTCTGCTCCTAGTCAGGTTCATAACTGTCATGAAGAATGTTCATCGGAGCATGAACAAATCTGAGATAGTTGTGAAAATAATATATCTATTTCCATTTGCAGTCATTTAAATCTTGTCTGGTATCACTCTGACTAATTGTGTAGAAACACAGTGAATGTTCTACAACTGCCATGATGTACACAACTGTCTTGGGTTTGTTTTTTATTTAGCAGTGTGTTGATGACATGGAAACAGAAGCAAAGCATTACTTCCTTAGTGATTCACCTAATGTTTGAATCCCACTCACTCTTTGCATAATACCAGTCTCCTTTTTATCAACTACTAGATCATAAGTTTAACTGAAGATCCAAAGTGGTTTGAGTCACTAAAACTTTTGACGATGATTTAGCCAAATCATAGATTGGTTCATTCTTTTCTGGAGAGAGGAGTAGCTTAACAAATAGTAGAGTTTATTTTCATGTTGCATGTAGAGTAGGAAATCAAAGTTTTGCACTATCAGTAAAACTAAAGGACTAATTGCTTTATTTAGATAGTTTTAACCACTTACTGTAATACTAGGCAAAAATAGCAGGAAACCAAGAAATTTTGGGTGCACCAAAACAAAATCTACTGTCAAGGAAGTTCATACAAGAAATACACCCTTTGGTTCCTTTCTTAAATATTGGAATTTTACTAAATTGAATGGCATGACTTCTAAGCAGTTCAACTTTTATGTAACAGCGACTGAAGTATGGACCAAGCAGCGTGATGCTGCAAGGACATTTATTGACAAAAGGCATGGATATTTATACTGTTTTAGCTTTTGCATAACAATTTCCAGTTGTTCTGTTTACATGTGATTTAGTGCATAGCAGGCTATAATGTATACTCTTTTTTTTGCTCACTTATCACAGCAGGCTGTTTCTTGGGAAGGGACACAGTTTTTGCAGTTCCTTCTGTACATATCTTAGTTTCTGAAGTTCCTTTTCACAGCTTTTTCTCACAGCTCTTGTTATACAATCTTCAGGAGTTCAAGTGTACTGCTCATGTCACTTAACTCATTCTGCTCTGCAGCACTTCCCCCTTTCTGTTTTACGTATAACAAATGCTGAACTGCGTTATTTTTTGCATACATTTCAATAAGCAAGGCACAATCATGAAAAGGCACAAAAATAGTATCAATTCATCAATTCCTAATTGCAATAACCTCTCAGCCCATCCAAAAATGTTCAAAGACTGGAACAGCTGACCTAGCTGGTCCACTTTGTCATCCAACTGCAGTTTTCTAACACCTTCTTCCAGCTTCTGAATACTAGCATGTATGGTTTGAGAGAAAATTGATATAATACATTCTTTCAAAATCTTGACATCCATGACCATGGGCTAACAGTAAAAAAAATCTATGGCAGCATGATTTTATAAAACAGCACGACATACAGAATCAACATCTGTCAAAAGACCAGAAAAAAACAAGGGGAAGTGGCATTAGTTTGTTGAGCTAGCCAACACCCAAGCTTTTGTAAGGTAGTAAGAGCTTTGGCTGCTGCAACTCTTGGAGCAAAAATTGAAGCAACTCTAACAAGTGGGGGATTCCAAAATTGTGCATTTAGGTCACAGTCTTTGGTAGATTCCTGAAGCGCACGTTTGTGTCAGTCCTGATCTGACTTATATGTATGATTTATAATCATGTTTAAATTAGGAGTTAACATTGTGAGGTGGCCAATTGTGCAAGGTCCACCAGTCGCTCACGAAGGCAAAGCAGGCCAGGCACAATCACCACAAATTAAAAATATCCCTCAAGGCAATTTTCATGGGAGAGAATCTGAGGGTGCATAATACACAGAGCCTTTGAATGTTACAGTTTGATTGTACCACAAAGAACTATTGCGGAATAATAACTGACTTGGGGTAGCATCCTGAGTCATCTTGTAGTATGGGTCACTGTTTCTGTTGTACTTTTCTAATTTGCTATAGTTGAAGTATATGCAGACATCTGTCTTAATTGATCCCAGATTTTCAAGTTCCAAACACTCATCTCAAGTATCGAAATTATCTATGCACAATACCATGGAGGTATTGCAGAATATGTGAGGCAACATACCCTGGGCTTCTGTCACAACTGCCTGCAGGTACAATCTTCAGCAATTCAAATGTACTGTTCATATTGTTTAACTCATTCTAACCTGCAACATTTATGGTGGCTGCTAGTGACTTTTCTTGCCAACATCGTGGTCATTCTGTCACTTTACATTGCAATATTTCCATCCCAATACTTTCATTGATGCAAACAAGGTCTGAGCAGGTTGGTGTGAGGATACCTAAGCTGATGTATAACTGTTCAGGCTGGATGTCATTTTAGCCAAGGCAACCCAGAAATCCCACCAGGTAATGGTGGTGAAAGATCCTGTATTGTGTAATAAATGGACAAAAGTAAATCAATTATGACAGATGGTGTGTTTTTAAGAGGCAGGCGGCATTTGGAGAATAAAGAAGAAGGCTGAAAGTTTCAGTACTGTGGAGAGAAGGGATTTCACAGCAAAGATGATAAAGTGTAAGCATATTTATACTTACAGAAAATCCATTATTTTATTTAACTAGAAAAAAGTAAACTAACTAAAAGCTAGAGAAAGGCAGAAAAAAACCTACTAATCCAAGAAAGACACATTTAAGACCATAGTGAGGGATGACATTAAGCTATTTTGTGTGAGTATTGATAAAAAGGCAATGTATTCCTCAAACAGGAGTGCCAAAGTACAGGATGTAACTGAACTGAAATAAACATTATAAACTTATGTAAATCAGGTCTAAAGTCAAATTTGAAAGACTTCCAAATATGTTAAGATAGGAAGACAGACAAAACAACATAAGCTCTGCTGTTTTACAAGGTAATGACCCCATGAAATTACCATGCAACCATGAATGATGGATGTTAATGTTTGAAATCCCAGATTCAGTTGACCTATTTTTTTAATCCTGTTTGATTTTTTTCTTCTCTTTCATACAAAGTATTTTAACGAAGTAGAACCTTGAAACTCAGAAATTAATCTTATGTTCCACCATACAATTTGTATTGTTTATTTAGGCTTCATCCATAATGAGAGATATGTGTACTTTTAGATTTATATCAAATCCAGCCACTCTTGCATTTTTCCTGGGGATTTGTGTTTAAAGATAAAGGTTTCCTGAAATGAAATCATAAGGAGGAATGTCAGTAAGAGGAATAGCAGAAAAATCCTCCAGAAACTAATGAGATTCATTCATTGTTCAAGTCTAGATGCTTAAAATACTAAAATACATTTGTTTCTTTTTACAATTCTAAAATTAGGCAAGAGTTTCAATTTTCTTTTGAAACAATGGTATCTCACTGTACCCTCTTAATAGAAACACAAAGATAAAAACTGGTAATAACTGAGATTTTATTAACATCATCTGCACTAAGATTTTACTTCTTAAATTAAAATATAATTTGAAAGAGATTACCCTACACACACACTCTCCTAAATAGAAGTGTAATTTAAGAAGATTGCATATTTAGCACTCCACAGAATCATAGAATCAAAAATATGCTGAGTTGAAGGGACCCATTGGGATCACCGGGTCCAACTCTGGGCCCTGTGCAGGACAACCCAAGATTCAGGTGCCTGAGAGCACTGTCCAGTCTATCCTGGATGGATGGTGGAAGCATCTAATCAAAACTTTGCCTCTGCTGAAGGTCCACCCACTGCTGAAAATATTCAGGAACTGACCTTGTCATTCCTCATCATATAAGTGAGCCTCTCTTCCCAGTACAGAAACTTCCAGCCTCCTTCATTATTCAGCAGATGAATCCTGCCTCCTGAAAGCACAGCCATCTCTCATAATTGGTTCAGCTTTGCCCCTTTATTATAGAGCTTCCTTCACAAAGGAAAGCTTCTTCCTTCCTTCCCTGCTACAGATGCAAGCTTACCTTATTGAATGCATTCAGCACAATTTAGGAACATCAGGAAACTGTTACGGGATATGTTGCTGAAAAAATTATGTGTTTTCTTCTACATAAAGCATTGTATCACTGAATATTTAACAACATAGGTATTCTGGTAAGGTTTGGAAGGTTCTACTAATTTACAGTAAAAGACTATTTTCAAGTAATACCTTAAGCCAAGTATACACATAGTCAAATATATTTAGAATATATGTTATGGCTCCAAATAATAGATGCCATTCTGACAATAGAAAATTATTCATTCCATCAAGAAGGATGTAATTCCATCAAGATGGATCTTTGTCTTAGCCAAGATACTGCAAAATTACATTTTTGTTTCATTGTTAGATGAATCACACACTCCTCTTGTACTTGAAAACTGGTTCTGATGAAGGAGTAACATAAATAGCTGAATTAATTGCTGAGTCTGTCATTTATCTCCATAAACCAACATCAGAATTTTCCCACCTAAGGAGATACTAATACCTGGGAGTTTGAAAACATTCAAGTCTACCATCTGATAAGCAGCTGAATTAACCTTCTACCATTCATAAAGATTCATCTAACTGGAAGATGCAATAATTTATCAGAGAATTCCTGGGAGAATCCCAAAGAAATTTTATCACATATAGAGATCCTGGTATCAGTAGTGAGTCATATACTTTTCACATTTGTCTAAGAAGCCATAGCTCCTGAAAACAAACAAACAAACATAAAACAAACAACAAACTTTGGAAGCCAATTTATACCAAAGAAAATTCTGCTAAAAGTTACTGAAAAACCTCTTTACACTCAGTGGCTAAACATTAATAGCAAGATACATAAAACAAGGACTACTTAATGAGATCAAGTTCTTCAGTTTTCTTGAAAAATGACTCAACAGATGACATCTAGACAAAATGACTGGTGCTACGAATGTGTGCAGAAGCACCAAATCTGCACTGGGAGTCTTTTGTGTAAATCAGAACACCTCAGGAGATGGGGAAAACTGGAGGATTTATATCCCAAGCCCTGTTACACTTTGGCTTTTTCTGATGTCTAGGATATGACAGCAGAAAGGTGCAGCTCTCCTATCATCCTGCACAACTGAAGAGGAGAACATGTTGAGTTCTTCAAGCTCCTATAAAGTCCCTCTCATGCTCAAATATGACAATAGTTTCTTTCAGAATTAATTGGTTGAAATAAAGGGTTTGTGTACACAAGGAAGAAGACTAAAAACTGTTTTGTTTACAACAGAAGTAATAAATAGGCAAAGTTGATTCGCCTGTAAAAACTGAATGCAATGTAAATTTTTATGACCATAGTATTAGTAAAAATAGTCTTAAAATATTAAAAGAAAATATTTTCAAAGATATTTAAAGCTCTTTTTCTCTCCTGTTAATCTGTTCAGCTTCTTAGTTTGAGGAGGTACTTGGCAAAATTGTTTTTTCTTGGAGTCCTTAAAAAAAACCATGCACAGGAAAAATCTATGGAAACTGCCCACAGGAAGCTTATATCAGATAAACATAGGAAGTAATTAT
Source organism: Peucedramus taeniatus (assembly GCA_013400575.1). NCBI lineage: Eukaryota > Metazoa > Chordata > Aves > Passeriformes > Fringillidae > Peucedramus > Peucedramus taeniatus. Next base: position 12,267 of record WBNO01021219.1, on the reverse strand, counting down.
TCAGCAGGAAAGTTTGGAGGAAATGGGTTGTTTTTCTGTCAGTTCTGGTGTTCCACAAATTTCAGGACATCAGCAGTAATGAAGGAAATAGATTAGTAATTGCAGGGCAGCTATTGTTTATACAGTGTTGACACTAAATGTCACTCTCTTAGAATTTACCTTGTGAAAATAATTTCATATTGGGGAAAGGCAAAGCCAAGCAGTATTTCTTTTATTCTAACAATATCACAGCAGTTAGTCTTTACAGCTCTGCAATTAGGTTTGAGGAGAAAAAAATTTACCTGGTAAAGTAGTAAAAAAAAAGAAACATACTTTAGAAATCTTCAAATATTTAACAGCAATGCTTTGTTTCTTGCTTTTTAAGATGATAAAACTTTGTTTTGGAATAAAAAAGTAGCATAGGAGCACCACAGATTCAACCTAAATATAAGATTTTAAGCTGTTGCTATAATTTAATTCTTCACTGGAATGAAAACACCTTCTGCTGAACTAAGTCATAAAATCACTAGGAATTCTCACTCCTGAATAATTCGATTAACATAAAACAAATATATAAATAAAAATTATCTTTCAATCAATCCAGCTGAATATCAAGTCCTATCTAACCACAATTGCTCTTTTAAAATTTTCCTAGCAAAACTTTCAGTGAGATAAATACGCATCTGTATAAAAGCCTTCAGGTTTGACAAATCAATATTTTCCCTTTGAAAACACATCATGGGAAAAACATATGCAGTGTACTGTAGTTCAAATTTCCCCCAAAGTGGAGAAAGGTGAGTATGTGGAAAACAAATGTAGCTGTGAAAGGTTCTGTGCTTTGTGCAGGCAACAAAGAGGTGAAAAGAAGTAACCTACTTTTTACCCTGATGATGCACTTCTTAGCAAGCTAGGGAGAAAAAAAACACAGGACAAGAAACAGGACAAATCTTCAGAAGGAGGACATTTAAATACCATATTCTCATTTTTATATGCACAAATGTCTGCTCAGGACAGCAGGATTTCAGTGATGTCTGTCTCCCCTGACCCCACGTCAGGATTGCAGACATTATCAGCCCCTACTGGGCTCCAGCAGAACCAAACCAGCTGCTCCTCAGTAGCTCTCCTGGTGCTACCAGAAAAGACAGACACAGAGAAACTCCATATGGCTTCTTGGATGCACTCTTGTTCCAGCTGCCATCAGTCCTGTGCAATTCTATGTTTTACTGGTTTACTGTGGAATTAATTTTCCTCCTGTGGTTTTAATTTTCTCTCCCTTTTATTTGATTTAGTCGAAGATTATGGTAACTGTTTCACTTAATGACTGAAAATATAATATGGAATATTTCAGTTCAAATTACTTAGAATATTTCTCTAAGGATTTTAATGTCTTATCTTGTTCTAGCCATTCATTATAATAATACTGTGTTGTAAAGAGCTTATCTGGACATGTAACAGACTGCACTCTTAGCAAAGTATCATAAATAATCTTGAAAAATTTTTAATATCTCTTCAAATTTTATCAGTTGATAAATTATCTAGAGCTGACCCATTTTTGAAGAGAATTTTAGCTGCATTTCTTGCACATGAAAAATTGAAATAGGTATGCAAAATTGTTCAATAAATTATTTTTGAATTGTTCTGATTCATTTTGTTTATGAAAATCGAAGTACCTCCTTCAGGCAATAATATATTCTATCAGATATCCAAATAAAAAGGATTTACTACTGACTTTTTTCCCATGTGTACTTAGTCTCATAACAGCTTAACTTTAAGGAAAAAAATTACATTTTGGTACTTTCAAAATTGCATATGCTCATCTGTCATCCAAATAAACTTTAGCTTCTGATCTTCAAACATATTTTCTTGAATAGATTCGTTTCCAGCATTAAAACATTGATATGTTTCAACCTATAAAGACAGAAGGTTTCAAACTAACTTTAAGCAAGACAGGGTTCAACTCTGCCATTATTACTCACAAAATTTACTACAGCCATTCAATAAAACTCAGCAGGTCACCTTAAAAAACTCCAGCTAGTGTTAGAATGGCCTGGTAGATTAGTCCAAATCCAAAGTAAAAACTTTCCACTGGAAGAGCAGGCAAGGCTGAGACAGATCCCTGCCTAGAGCAGAACAGTGCCAGCTCTGAGCTCTGACAAAGACAGGCAACAGGAAGATAGTCCAGATCTGAGGATTCTTGGGAAACTTTCACAAAGGCAAATGGGAAAGCAAGATATAGGCCAGAGGTAGTTGCTGCAATTGTGTTGCCAGCTTTGCCTCCAAATGTCTGTCTGTCTTTTCCTAGTAATTCTAGTAGGAAGGCAGAAGCACAGATTATTCATTTCATCAGGCATCACGAAAAGGTGTTAAACCAGATGTTTATTCCAATTTTCCTATTTCCTACCGCTTTCTTAATGAGACTGTTACCCATTCAAACTCTCTAAATTCTTGTTATAAGAATGATCATTAAGGTATTTTGATCACAAATGAATTTGTTATTTTTGTACAAGGAGCAGCAAATTCACGGTCTTCAAGCAATTTATCTTTGTCATATTATTCAGTTCATGGAAATCCCAATCCTGAATCAGACTTGGTAAATGCACCATCATTTGAGGGAAGCATTGAAAAGACAGTGATGATCCAGCTCACTGACACAAAAAAAAAACCTTTCTCCAATGTTTTAATAGAAATTGGAGTCTCTGGAACAATCGTATTACAAGGAATTAATACTAACTGTATAGAATAAATTCAATTTGGGGGCTTGTTGGGGAGGGCTCGGCCTTAGGTTTGGTTGTTTTTGTGGAGTACATGTCTATCCACTAAACATTTATTTGTCAGGCTAGTAGAGATTTTGGTTATCAGATTCCAGAGCTTTAGTTCTCGCCTCCAGCTACCTTTTAAAGATTCTACAGACCTCTTGCCTCTGGGTGTTCTGTGTTTGTTTCTGACTTTCAGAAAGTTTTCTTTAAGAAGATCTGTTTGCTCTTATTGAAAATCAGAGTGAGAGCTTATTAAGAAAGAGGGCTGAATAAGCAACTCAAATCTCCTTTTGAACTGGTAAGAGAAAGTAACTGAAAATAAACAATGTGACCCAAAATTACTTTTTGTCTTCAACATCTGATTTTCTCTCAATAGGATTTTCATGTAACAAACAATATGGTTTAATCAGTTCTTTGATTTATCCTATGATCCCTTGGAAAATTAATTATATTTGTAATCATGTGCTGAGAAATTATTGTAAGAAACAACATTTTCAGGGTAAAAAGCATTTGTTTCACTTCTTTTTATTCAAAATTTAGGGCATAAAGTCCCTTGGTGCAGTTTCTTTTCAGGAAGGAGCTTCCATTTATAGCATTAATTGAAGTGGGAAGTATCACTGCCAGTGTTACAGATGAGGACAATGCATGCATTGAATAAAAAGTATCCAGGATATTTGATTTAAAATACAAACAATACAGAATGATTTTATAGTGATAAATTTACAAGAATCAGGATTTTGCATCTCCACAGACCCCCTGGGAAGCCTGGCCATGTGTCTTTTCCAACTTTTTCCATTACACTGCCTCCTCTAAATTACCTATAGCAATACCTCTACCTATACTAACTGTTGTAAGTTCTAGGCCTCCTACAGACAGCTACTACAGACTCTATAAAATTTGGTGTGGTTTTTGTTGACAGAGAAGTGTAGGTGAAAAAATCCATGAGAAAGGAAGGCAGATAAAATCAGCTGCACCTTTCTCACAAGCCATAAATGGCTGACATGATCAGTTTTTTTATAGTTTGATTCCACTCTTGGAACTCTATCATTGTAGATTATGGCTATCACTTTTATTAAGAGGGGGGAGTTAGATCAGCATAGAGTTAATTCCAATTTAAGCAAATCTGATAATCCCTGATTAGAGAACTATAAATTTGGGTGACATAGCCACTGACCTGAAGTTTGTTTCAGCTTTCTTTATTACATCTTCTCTCAGAAACATGGTCTTTCTTATCCACTGGGCTAGTCGTGAGCCCCTATACATGTGACATGCTATTTAATATCAGAGGAAATAAACAGATCAGTGAGGCCAAACTGAAGTAATTTTATTGTAGTTTTCACCTAACCACATTCACATGGAAAGGCTATGTGGACAAGCTGGACATAGCCATATCATGTAGAGGCAACATTCAGCTTTCAGTCATCACAGATTATAGAAGTTTTTCTAATTTATATCTTCAAGACTAAAATCCATTTTCTGGTAAATTAAAACAGAAAGAAAGCTCTGATAATGCTTATACTCAAAGAATTGATCCAAATTTAGAGATTTCTAGATTAAACTGTTTTAATTTTAATTCTTTTGAAAATATATTTTTCTATATGGAATTTTAGAATTGCTATTCTAAGCTTCACATTCTTCCTTTGCTTTTTACAAGTGCTATTTTTGCCTCTTGACTCAAAATCACTACCTACAGGGGTTCAGAAATATGTATCAGACTTTCTCTTGATATGTTAACACTGATTTTAAAAATATTGTTTGGACCTTAAATAAAGAGTTATATCGAGTGCCCTTAAAGGCTCTCTTTTCTAATCTGGGTAGGATAATAATAACTCTTCTCAAATCTTGGTACTGTAAAGGAATCAAACACTTTCAAAGCAGAACCATCACATTATAGACTGATATTTAAGTAGTTCTATTTTAATATTTTGGACAATTCTGCTTGGGAGGAAAGAGTTTCAAGAAATTAAATAAATTAATGAGTATTAGTATTAATATTTTATTATTGTTTTTGTTGTTTTTAAGAAAAAAAGAGTAAAAGTTCTGAAATATGGGGTTTTTTTTTTATTTTGATGATTTGGAAATGTTGCTGGAATGACAACACAAATTTCTCTCTGTACTTTTGTAGGGTTGCATTGTTTCAAAACTGCTTAAACTGCTGGCATTCAATTACCATCACTATCACACCCTGAACACTACTCTGCTGAAAAAAATCCAGGTTCTGTGACCTGTGCAGTAGCAAAACAAGCTCTAGTCAGGAAAAGGAAGCATTTCCATATATGTCATTGCCCATATGAAAATGTCACATCTATTTCTAGTAATAACAAGCTGCCATTTCATTCATTGAAACAGAGGATGCCCTCTTCCATCCACCTCCAAAACGGAGAGATCATCAAGGGTTAAAAAAAAGTCAATTACTTTACATAAAAAATAAATCATTATTGAGGACAATGCATGAAAAAAGGGAACATCCAAAGGACAAAAAGTGAAAAAGCAAGGAATCAGAAGGGATCTCCTACTCCTCAGGTAGGGTACAACGAGCAGTGGACACCACCACCAACATTCAAGGCTCCCTGAAAGTGTCTGGGAAACTGAAGGTGCTGGCCAGCTATGGGGGTGGGCTAGGGCCAGGGAGCCTAAAGCATTCCCACAGTTACCAGAATGCCCCACAATGTCCCAAAGTTCTGTCCAACTTTCCCCAGAGGTATTTCTTGCCTTTCAGTCCCAAATCACTGAGATCCACAAATGGAGTTTCCTATCCACTCAGGGAAGGCTCAGTCCCCCTGTGTCAGGCATCAGTGTCAGCCTCGTGTGCCTGTGGGCACCACTTAACTGAATTTATTCCTGCTTTAAATCCCTCTTCTCCTGATCAGCATTGGAGACTGAAATAATTGTTGGAGTGAACTCTTAATTTGACCTAATGCAACTATTGATTTATTCATATGAGTGAGAGTGATGAACCACTCCAAGAAGGGATTTGTTATTCTCCACTGTAAGTTTGAGCAGATTGAATTTACATACCTGTCCTTTTACTCATGTTAACCAATTTTATGTCTTCTTATCACGTTGCCTGGTTATGCTGTGATTAGACATGGAAAGCTGGAGCAGAATGAGTTAAAGGACACTTAAAGCTTTGCAGCAGCAACCTTGGAGCTGATCAGGAGGCACAAACCATGTCCAGGAAGATGAAACATCGCATCCTGCTCATGTGTGCAGTGTAACCACAGCACACTCAGCTCTCCAGGCAAGCACAGTAACATGGAACCAATCAGCATTAAGGGGAACATCTTATCACAGCTTTGGAAAGTATAAATATCAGTGCTTGAAACCAATAAATGTCTTAACACTGCAGAGTCTGTGCCTTATTCTGCCAGCAGAAAATGATGAATGACTATAAAATATATCCATGACCTCCTTTATGCATTTTAATTTTGTGTCCCTTGCTTCCTTATTTGATTAAAACAGTGTGCTTTCACATTTACAGTCCCATTAATCAATAAATCTGTTTCCCAGGGTAGTATATTAATCAATATGAGTAAAAATCCATTCTCCTGCATATTGATGATTTTACTCACTCTTATATTATTACAGTATTTTCTTCTGTTTGCTGCCATAAAATATCATCCTACTTGATTTCTTACAAAATATTCCTCAAGAAAGTCAGAGTACTCAAGTCAGAGAAGAGAAAAAAATTTAGTAATATCAACCTATATATAATGCTCATTGATAGAGAAGACCAAGAAAGTTGAAAGAGTTTCAGTGGTTACCAGGATTTTATAATGACTGAGTTTATAACCTGATCCTGAAGCCTCACAATTTACAAACATAACCTGTGAGTGCTGAGGCTGTCATAATCAAATTGATCATGTCAAGAGCATGCTCCCATTGCCAGTGTGATCAGCTTTTGTCAAGGGACTGTACACATAAAAGTAATTCTGGTTTTGGGTGCTCTATTTTCTATTCTTTTGCTTTTGTCTAATTCAGAGCTTTTTTAAAAGGCACTAGTTCAAGTACCTAGTTCACAGCTTTAGAAAAATACCACATTAAGGCTTATGACTGGTCTGGAGGAATATTCCACATATTAAATTGTGAGCTTCAGTAGTTTGTTTCTTTCTTTGTTTCTAATTGAGCATGTGCAACCAGAGTAGAGCCAATGAATCAGATTAGACATGCAAACCAGTAACTGTCAAGATTTATTCAAATCAAAAATAATCCTGGTGATTCACTCAGAAGAATTTGATTCTTTTTAGCAGTGACAGGATTAGGCATCCTAAATTACAAATCATGGTGCAAGAAGGCATAATTTCTCAAATCAGAGTTAATAATTGTGCAAACATGATGGAGCAGTGAGGAGCAAAGGTGCTCCCCTCATGGAAGACATTTCTCATCAGCAGTAAAAGAGATTGATAAAAAATAATTAATCCCAAGGATGACTCCTCCCAGCCAACTTTAAAGGAATGTTTTAAAAAAAGAAACAGTAGAAGCTTTCCTATGAAATCAAGTGTATGATTTGGCTCACTAGGAAGGAAAAACTGTCTTTTCATATTAAGTTTTAAAAATTACCTGGAACCAATGTCCTTTTCCCAGAAATTCCAGGAAATGTATTCACTTAGAACCTCATACTAACCAAAGCTCTCTATTACCTGTGCAGTCTGAATATCTGACTAAGTGCTTCTGTCTTGGTTGCAAGCTTCTATTATGGTTAAATATTTGGTGGTCCCTTGGTTCTTACTTGTCTGAAGAGTCTGCTTGGCTGTGAGCTTTGGTGTAGTATTGATGATTTATGTTGCTGGTGCTCTTAGCATCTAGGAGCTCAAAATTTCTTTCTTTGTGTCCTGTTACAGTTAATAATAAGAATAATAACTTCGTTTTGTATGTGAAAATGACCATGAAATAAAATACATGTTAAAATAAAATAACCTGAATTTATTAAACAATGCTTATGTGGAGCTCAGGTTCTTAGCCATTTTTGATACTTGTTGAAATACAGCTAGTTCTGATGTAAAACAATTCCTTCTTCCAAAGACTTCGTCTTTGGAGCTCATAACAAGATGCACACAATACAATGTGTTGCCTAAACAGAAAAGATTTAAGACCAAATACAATTATTAGCAATGAGGAAAAAGACATGGAACTCAAAAGACTGTGATCAGCCGAGACAGTTGTGTAGAAAAGAGCAAAGAAGAAACTGGTGTATTCTTGGAAGCCTGGACAATGATCAAAACCTGACTGGATGTTCACAAACCCATGAAGGGTTGGACAATGCCATTGAATAACCCCTCTCAATTTACAGGCAGAAACTGATGTCTAGGAAGTTCCATCAGAATATGAGGAAGAACTTTACTGTGTGATTGATTGCACTGGAACAGGTTGTCCAGAGAGGGTGAGGAATCTTCCTCAGAGGAGATATTCAAGGGCCTTCTGGTATTAATTCTGTACCATGTTCTCTAGGATGACCATGCTTCAGCAGTGAGGTTGAACCAGACAACCCATTGTGGTCCCTTCAAATCTTATCCATTCCATGGTTCTGTGAATTACATTTGAATGATCAAGATGGTCTGGGGAGATTCCTGAGGACTGGAAGAAAGGTCACTTAACTGCAGGCAAGAAGAAGAATCTAGAGAACTATGGGCTGATTAGCTTCACCTCTACCCCACGGGAGGGGATGGAACATATAGCTCTGAAAACCATTTCCAAATTTATCAAGGACATGAGGGTTATTGAAAACAATTAACAAGGATTTGAAAACTGGAAATCATGTCTGATCAATATCATAGCCTTTGATGACAAAATTACTAGCTTGGTAGATGTGCGTAGAGCAATGAATGTTGTTTGCCTTACCTTTGATAAGGGTTTCAGTTTTCAACACTTTCTGGCATAACATTTTCATTGACAAGCTGATGAAGTGTGTGCTAGATATGAGGATGGTGGGGTGGGTTGAAAACTGGTTCGACTGCTGAGCTGAAAGGGTTGTGATCAGTGGCACAATGTCCAGCTGGAGGCCAGTCAATAGTTCAGTAACCTGTCAGATAAGCCCAAGTTCTGCTGAAGTTCAGTGACCAGTAGAACGTGTTCAAAGCTTGCTAGCAAAATTCAGTTTCTTGGCAACATACACTGGCAACATTAAAAATCTTTACTGGCATTGTTCCATTGAACTTTCTAAAGTTCTTTTTCTAAGAGCCTGAATGTTCATATGCTCACAGATTAGAAGGCATTGTCACAGTATCACTGTCAAAAGGGAGAAATGATCATGTTTTTGATCTAGGTAGGCTGTAGAGACTCATAGGACAGACAAAGAAGAAAATTTGAAGAATAAACCAAGAGAATAAAAAGTGATAGAACAATCAAGTACTTGATTGTTCTATCTAAAAGGCCATATTTGGGAAAAACAGTTTTTAGTTGAAACTTTAGAGGAAGATTCCTAAAATTCACAGACTCCTGATTCCTTGTATATTTGTATACAGGCAAAATTTTCAAAAATGTATTAAAGAAAAAGCATTATTAAAAAAAAAAAAAATCACACAAAAGAAACAGTTGAGAGAAGTGGTGGATGGGTTATTCCATAACCATCCATTACACTATTCCACTTCTCGATTTCTTAACGATTCAATCTACAAGACCAGAGTAGTCTGTATTACCCATGTTAGTCACACACCAAAGAAACTGAACCTAAATGAAACAATTAGCCTACATGATGCTATGCAGGACTTGTTAGTTATTGCATTGTTTTGCACTTCCAGTGTATTAATTACTGTTACTGGAGGGAAAGTGTTTTTCTACCCAGCTTTATTCTGCCTATTGCTAAATTATTATAACACTAGAGCAAAGATTATAAAAGCAAAAAGAAAAGGTTAAAAAAATCCAGAAGGTTTTTATTCTTAGGTCCCTATTTCTCAGTCCTGTGTGAAACAAACGATTCAGCAGTTACTGGCATAAATTTGTGTGAAAAATCAAACATGCAAAAATTTCAACATTATTTTTAGGATAAAGAACCCATCTTTACTGTTGCAGGGGAGGTAAGAGCAGAATAACTATGGGAAAATCAGTGTGACCAAATTAATTACTGCCGCAAAGAATATTAATAGAGTTACAATAAGGGTGAGTGTCCCTCCATTTTATGATACAGGAGAGTTTAACAAGTCTATTTAAATATCTGCTCTGTGAATTCAAGTGTACCTTAAAATTTAACATATTCTTTTTTAAAACTCCTGTCTTCATGGCACTCAGGAAATAAAAATTTGAAACTTTTTGATTTCAAAAATCATAAAGAACACTAATGACACTAAATTCCTCCCCACCTCTTCTTTTTTTGCTCTGCTCAAGCAACTTTTGTGCAGGTTCAGCTTAAGAATAGCTGGCAGTAGAATGGTAGTAAATCTGACAACATAATTTTTCAACATTTAGCCATTTGAAATCAACATCCTCAACATTCTGTATTTTAAGCATACATTCATCTGAAAACTCAGGTTGAAAATACAGTTACTTAATGCACCGAGACAAAGAAATTATACAAACTGCCTAGGGACTAGCATGTATAGGAAATGTCAAATTTCCATCAAATGGTGGCTTTTTATTTCTGCTAAGCTTAATTTATATGCCACAAGTTTTTACACTTGAAAATGTTGGCATGAGATCTCACAGGTACAAATAAAGCAAGATTAATGCTTCCTTGTTTTCTGGTGAATAGTAAAGCATGCACTACCAACTTGCATTTCAAATGAATTGCCAATGAGGTAGATTGGGAATTGCAATTAGTTACTTAATGTGAGTAGGTAGTTAAAATATCTTTAGGAGAACTGAAGTGTAAATGAAGCTGTGTGCTATTCAGCTAACCTGTGCTTTCATTCATTTCATTAGTGTGCCACTTCAAAATCCTGGTATAGAACTAGGTGATTTAAAAACTCACCATCATCATTCAACATATGCAACGTGCAGCTGCTCCCATTTTTATGCACAGGGTTTGGGCTTCAAGATCCAATCATGCTTAAGATTCAGGTGATAGTTTTCATATGTGTCAGTAAATTGTCAGAGTGGGTTTTGTACAATAGATAGGAGAGTTTATGTCTAGGCCAGCATAGATTTCTCTTTCAGGGTTATCTGAATAATTCTACTAGTCCAGTGACTGTATTGACTAGAGCTCCACTGATAGCAATAGGAGCTCATACACCTTGTTAGATGCCTTAATAGATATCTTGGACACCTTGCTGACATACAGGTGCCTGAATTCAGATGCCTGCAAACAAGGTGGGGGTCAGCCTCTTCTCTCAGGCAACCTGTGACAGGATAAGAGGAAATGACCTAAAGCTTCACCAAGGTAGGTTCAGGTTTGACATCAGGAAGAATTCTTTCACTAAAAGGGTGGTTAAGCATTGGACTGGGCTGCCCAGGAGGTAGCAGTGTCTCTACTCAGTTCTCAGGTAGTAGAACCATCCCTGGCAGTGTTCAAGAAATGACTGGCTGTGTCATTTGGTGTTATGGTCTTCTTGGCAAGGTGGTATTTGGTCAAATGTTGGACTTGATGATCTTGGATGTCTTTTCCAAGCTCAATGATTCTGTGAGTCTATGAAACCCCACACTCAATTTGTCTCTGTGTTAAATGGCAGGATGCTTGGAGACTAGTAAAGTGCAATGTTCCAGAAAGAAATAAGGATTAATTATGGTCAGACTTCAGCTTAGTTCGACTTGATTTGAAGTACATTGAAAAGCTGTGTTACAGGATGTAGCAGTGTGCATCTTTTTTTCACTAGAATTGAGAAAAAGTAGAGACCTTTCACTCTTTTATCTTATCTTTCTTTTATTTTAGGAATTCTCTGTTTGATATTTACTGTTACTAATATATGTCAGACTGCATGAAAATAACTGAGAATTTATTTGAGGTCTAAGTCTAAAGCATACCCATTATCAACTCTTTAAATAGTAAAAACAAATCAATGAAGAAAATATAATTAATATCTATCTGGAATTCTTCACCCATAATGGTTTTATTGCATGACTGTGCAAACATACTTCTCTGCATCACCCAGCTGAAGGAAATGGTTCTGGCAAAGGGAGTGAAGAGAAGGAGTTTCTTCAGTGTAACTTGATAACCTCGGTACTCATGGCTGAATGCTGCACCATGATGTTTGCAATTTATAAAATGTTGAAGCCATGGGTATTCTTGCTTTTAATAGGGCCGTATAAGAGTTGAACAGATAGTTTTAGAA
>WBNO01021218.1:0-81591 GCA_013400575.1 Peucedramus taeniatus | reverse complement strand
CATGGCTGTAAGCATATATTTTTTTTTTTAGTGGCAATATGTTCACACTTTGGTGTAAGATTTTCTCTTAACATTTAAGGTGCCTTTTTCAAAACAGAACATTTTTTTTACATTCTCAAAACTATCTCTGGGATGTGAACAGCCACAATAAACTAAGTATTTGCAGACATTTTCAGACCTCAGCTGAGGTTTTTCTTCTAGGACTTAAACGTTAAAACAGTGTCATTGAGGTAAAAATCTGCTCTTCTTGTATCTGAGAATACTATTTAAGTAACTACAGGCCAGATGAGACTTGCATTTTTAATGTGGATTTGAAGTGGAGTAATTCCTCTTTGTCTTTTTTTTTCCCTGCAGGATAAATATGGAGACTCTCAGAGCTGTCACATGACCTGGATCAAAACTGTATAAAAGGTGCAAAATTGCATCACTGGTACAACTGTTGCAAACATATCAATTACAGAAAAGGCACAACTGGCAATGGAATGAGCACTGTGTCACTTCACATTGTTGGCAGAGAGATGACTTTTAGCACTCTAGCTAAGTTGTGTCATTGCACATGTCATCAAGAGTCATAACAATGTCATATATTTAAGTGACAAACCTCCAACTCCTTACTGAGCATTTAAGGAGGGTGAATGCAACTATATCAGCTGGGAAAGCAGCTGTCACCTGACAAACTGACTTTCCTACCTGAAAAAGACATATGAAATGTATCAAAATGACAGTTTCTTGCAGATAGCTTCTAGTTCTCTGAGACAGGTGTAAAATGTGACCATATTATACTGCATCCTTCCTTCTTTTTATGTCTCCACCTCTCAGAGCAGGGGTGCCTTTCCCAGATAGTACACCAACCTCTATTTTTCTTCCCTCAATTAGAATTTAAATACATCAGCAACAAGTCAACATGACCTTGCAGAGCCTGACTCTGAGTCCATTATACACAAGTATTTTTCCTACGTGTGAGGCAAGATCTCCCGGATAAAAATAATGATGTAGGTATTCAGGCAAATATTGTGTTTCAGAGATGTCTATCTCGTCTGTCATCCCGGTCCCAGCTGCCTGTTGCTTACTCAACTTCAGTGAATGACTGTAATGACTTTGAGACTGTGCTATCTGCGTCTTTTAAATTTAAAAGAAGAAAATATAAGGAAGATTTTCAAAGGAAAAGCATTAGGATATAGGGAGGGAGAAAGGTAAATTCTCATTAAGAGTCTTAAGACAGTCTTTAGACAAAAAGTCTCTTTTCCTCATACCACAGTACTATGAAAAATCGTTTTCTAAAAAACAACCAAAATTATGTATATATTTCCATATATATCTTATAGATGTATTTCTACGTATATTTTAGTATTTAATTTTCTAACAATGAATCCAAAGGATAGACTCTGAAATAAAATGTTCTTTAAGCCATTTCTGCCTACATTTCAGTCAACTTGAAATATAATTGTAATGTTTTGCTTACAAAACGAGTAATATTATTCTATAAAGCACTATAATAAGCATGCATTCTAGTTATGTATTAATTCTTATTACTGAAAGTTTCAAAGAAAAAAAAATCTAATTCATGTGTAAGCAAAATGAAATTTAAACCCACAGCAATGAAACTATAAACTATTCTGCATACTAACTTGCTTTAGTTACTTGTGGTATGTGCATATGACAGTAGAATAGACTAAACAAGATGTGTGCTGCAAGACATCTTGTAAAAACTGTTAAGTTTCATGGTAACTTTCAGATTATTTAGGAAGCTTGGTTTTAAATTATACACTGAGCAAAGCATGATGATATAATAACTGCCCACTACCTGAGCCACCCATAATAAAAAGACTGTATGGAAACTCGACTGTTTGTTAAACATGGAAAACTACATTTGTATAATAAAACCAGTGGCAAAGCATGTTGCTTGACACTGTCATTGTTTCTAAAAGAACTCATATTAATAGTGTATAAATAATTAAATTTTATCCTACTGGTAAAAAGAAAGGCAAAACCCATCTGACTGAATTTTGGAAGATAAATTCACATACTCAAAATGAGGAAGCAAGCTACTATGGATCCAAGAAAGTTTATGGTTCTTCAACTCAAAAAAAAAGCACTGCAAGGATTTTATAATATCAACTGAAAGAGGTGGATTATGTATAGGTCTAAGGGCTGTTTTCAATTTTAGGACATAATTTTGTTCAGTCTAAAATTAGACTGCAAACTAATGACAACAGGAGTTCACAGTTGTAGTCTACATAGTGGAAGGCCTTAACAGGCACTTGCAAAAGTCCCTTAAAGGGGCTTATGGTTGTTTTTTTATGTACATTGAGTTAGATGCAAGAGAGAAGTGACACTTCTCTCTGACAAGATAGGCACTGACAAGATATTCTCAAAAGGTCGAAACAACAAAAAACTTTACTGGCAAACTTCAGAAAATCAGGGAGCTTTGGCAAAAGTTTATGACAACATTGAATCAATATAAAGCATTTCACAAAGCATTACCTTAGCAAACTCTAAGCCCATTCAACTTAGGAAATTCAAACCCATATGATTTAAGTTACTCAAACTTCAAGAAGAAAGAATTTGAAGAAGAAAGAGCTAAGAGATACAGAAAAGAAGAAATATAGTTACCACTCCTGGTTCCAATGGTGTTTTAGCTGATATAAAATCCAAGGGAAGGTAGGGTAAAGACGTGCTCACGTCATACTTTGGCTTAAGTACACTTTGGCTTTCCTTGGCCCGTCCCCCAGATGAGACTTCTGGTCATTTTGCCACTTAGGAGCTTGGTTAGGGGCTCCAGGGTCAGAGTCCTGGAGCATTGCCTTCCACATGCCAGGGTTTGGCCCCACTGCTGGAATAAAGCCCCTGGGGCTGCAGGGTATGTGGAGCAGGGCATTGCCTTGCCAGAGCAAGACCTGACTTGCCCCTTTCCCCACACATGTGCCTGAAATGTTTCAAGCCAGTAGTCCTTCCAGTCCCTCACAAAATCTGAGACCATTACAATACGTGTTGTAAGGCACAGGTCTTTGCAAATACATCTCTATGTGCTGTAGTTCATACTGCTTAGGAAAATGACTAATAACTTTTATGGACAAATAATAATTGATTAGCTCTAGGTGGTCACATCAGATTTTAGAAACGAAAAATAAATTGAAGAATATATTATATATCTGTCTCATGCTCCATGGAAAAAAACCAAAACAGTTTCCAGAGCTCATGACCTTAGATTTTTTCCATTGAACCATGTGTAATTAAACTAGAAAGTTTTAGTTTCTGTATTTTATCTAGATGATTACATTTTCTATTTTACCTTCTCATTTTTGCCACTTAGGAAGAGAAGCAGAGCACTTTCACATCAATTTAAGTACTGCTTATGAGAGAAAATATTTTTAGTTCTGGAAACAAAATTCTTTTAATGGAAGAAGCATATATCTTTAAAGTCACAAACTGTCACACACAGATGGAAGAAATACTGGTTTCACATATTCAAAATCACTCATATATATGTGAAAAGTAAGCCTTCTAGCAGACTGGCAGATTGCCTTCATACAGAAGAGAATTAAGGAGAGACACATTCTTTGCGTGTTTTGTTTAGCTTGTTTCTTTAAAAACTTCATAAGGGACTATAAAAAGTCTGCAATATACATTTGAACTCATATATTTTCATTGAAAATTGATATTTTATGATTTTTTTGCACAGTTAGGATTTTGTTCATATCAATTCCCTGCATTTCTGCAATCTTTTTGTAGAAAGTACAGTGAAAATAGAAATGGACTGGATACCTTCATACCTGAATACACTGAATGTGTACCATTTCAAGACAGACATATGTAGTTTTTCCACTGTAATATATTCTAGTGCAAATATTGTGTGATGAGTATGAAGCTGTATTTGAGGGAATATAAGGAAATTAAAGTAAAATAATGTACTTGTGTGGATTTTTTTCCTGTCTTCAAATGTATCAAACACAAATTTGGCTGATAGATTCTTGTAAAAAATGTTACCTGGATTTAAAGACTTTCATTAAGCTCTTATGTGATTGGAGCCATATTAAAGAACATGATATTCATCACTTGCAGTATAGATTTTGTTATTGTTATATACTCACTCCTCTTCCATACAATGTGTACTGAACAACTATTGATCTTAAACTTTATATATCATCTCAAACTTGACAATTTTCTTCCAAGAGGATTCATTACTGATCTTTCTAGGTGAAAAAAGAAGCATAATACAGTTCCTACTTGAAAACCGTGCATGTTGATATGCAGCTGGCATTTTGTTATTCTGATTATCCTTTACTGCTTAAAGATTAGAGAAGAAAAATCTATCGTATGTTCTCTTTTAGCCAGATGCACAAGAATTTGTCACTGATTATAAACCTGATCCACATCCATTTAAACTGGGTGTATAGACAACCACTGATTTTAAAAGAAGTTGGACTGATGCAGAATTTGCAATGTAAAACTGTGGCTATAATTCCAAGCTTCCAAATAGGAATATTTACTGTTTAAATCTGATTTAAATTAGATAAAATTTTTCCCACAAAAATGTGAAGCATATTAACTGTCAAAGTTTTTTATTAATTTAAAAGGAAGTGTGTTAGGTGATATAGCTACTAAACATATATAGGGAGGAGGAAAGTAAAATAAAATATTCAAGTGAAATTAGCTAGAAGTAGAGATGACAATTTTAAGCAGACTCATTTTACAGTTTCACTCAGCATCAAGTCAATATCTGTCAGAAAATGTCAGGTAAGCTACACAAAAAAAGCTCATCTAAAGAATTTGAACCTTAGAAATATGAGAGATCCTTCTAATAGCAAGATTATTGGAATAAGCTCTACATATATGATGCAGTAGAGTTTTGCACTATTTTTTTCCCTTTTTCATAAATTCTGTTCTTTATTTTAGCATGGACTGTCTTCCAAACTTGTGTAGTTAATGAAGAATTACATTTTAATATAATTCATTAGAAATAATTTACTCCCCAAATCCTCAGCCTGAGTTATAAGGAAATACTTCAGAAAATACTAATCTAATATGGTTTCCTGATCTTTTTTCCTCAATTTTTTTTCTCATAGTTTTGAACAGGTCACTACTAAAATACTGACTCTAGCCACGGAAATTAATCTGAAGACAAAAATGCTGCAAATACCGTCCATTTATATTTTGCTAATAAACTCTGTGAGTTGTAAAAGTGTTACTGGATAATTTATTGTGGAGTGACAGAAACTAGAAGAGGCAATAAGCAGAAAGAATTATTCATTTGTAGGTTTATGATAAAGGAGCTACAATTCAACTGCTCGTCTGTTCTGAATTGATACTGACTTACTGACAATGTATTATTAGCACAGAATGCTGATATATGGAGATCAGTCATCTGAAAAATAATGTATCTATTGTGATCAGTGGGAATGTCATTAATTACAGTAAACAGGGGATATATTATGCTTAGTAGTGGTCCATTCAAGACATAAAATCTTTTGGTACTCAGCTACATCTCACCATTGGAAGGCAGATAAGTTTAGAAGAAAATAGATTAATCATTCCACTTTAACTCTCCCATCACTAAAGTAGCTTAAAGTGACAAAACTCTGTATCATACCTCCAAGGTAAATTGTAATAAATATTAGAACCTTTAATTTCTTTAGGAAATGTATGCCTATATTCAAGCACATGTAAATGAATTTAGAAAATATATACATGCATATGAACATTGACAGTAGTACATAGTAATACCTATTTTTGAGTCAACAGTTTATTTCGCAGAGTCTGCTATTTCTTAAAATAATTGAACATAGTATGATTGAGCAGCTAACAAAAAGCAACACTCTTCTCTTCAAATAGTTTAATAGCCATAAGTCTAGTAACACAAAGGATGGCTGACCACATGCTCTACCCTCCTGTGCCCTTGCAAAGTCCACAAAGAACATTATGTAGTTGTTCATTCAAATAGTCTATCCAAACTAAAACATAATCAAAGTTTGGTAAAGCTATGATTGTCCGTCTTGGGAATTTATAGAAATGTGTTCTCTGCCAGTATTAAACAATGTAGTCCCTCAAACAAAATCCACAGAGCTTCTGAAATTAATCAGCCTGAAAGCCAAATGAATCTCTTGCTTTGATTCTTTCCATGTTGAAGATCCTTGATTTGATTCATGTCAGATTTTCATTTAATGGTTTGAAGGAATAAAAGAGGGAGATGTGCCAGACAATGGCTATCATTCACTGCTCTGACAAATTTAATTCCTGGAATAAATGAATAACTTTTACATTGAACCTTGAAGAACCTGACTGTATTTTGACTTTGTATTGCCCTCCTGATGTTTAACAATGAAATTTTTCTGTCTTTCTTAGAAGACTCATATTTTAAAATAAAAATAGAATGACCAATCAGTGTAATCACTGTACCCCTTGTTTATTTTTCTTTTCTTCTTTTGGTATCTTCTCTTAGTTCCATAAGGGCTGCTCTGGAAGTGTTTTATTTTGCATTTGTTAATCAAGCACTGGAATGCAGCACAAGTATCATAAACAAAAAATTAATTACTGAGTACATTTTATCCCTTTCAGAAGTGTTTTTGTTATGTAAAACACTCAATTACATTTGCATTTTTTACCGAATGCTCAGCTGTTGTGTAGCAAATTCTTTGGTTGTTTAGTGATATAATTTCCTAACAGCTAATAAAGGAACATTCAACAACTGAACCATGCACTCAATTTAGATAGGAGCATCCCAATTATTTGGACTTTTTTGGCAGGTAGGCAGCTGTGTAGGCTGGTTGTTGCCTTCTGGCTTTCATATTTGTTTAAAACCTTTTGTTAGTCTCTCCCTTTCCTGGTAGTTCATTGTCTTTTTCCCTACACTCATGCATGATGAACACCAGTGATAAACACAAAGCCAGTTAAAATCCAGGATTAAAAGAAAAAAATATCCTCGTTAGTTTGTCTTACATGCCTGTTTGTTATCCTTTAGTGATTTCCATTCAAAACTGTAGATTTTCTAATTTTCATATCCAAATTAATGAAACAGGCTGCACTTGCAGCTCTTACTTTTGCAACTTCTTTCTTTTCTAGCTAATAAGGGGCCCAACACTCCTGATTCCATGTGTGTGACAAATGTTATTGATTTTCTTATCCAAGTTCATCTTTGTCATTCTGTACTTAAATCATGGACATCAAGAGCCTTATTATCTTGTCTTTTCACCATTTTCAGCAGCAAGATACATTCCTTTTCAGTTTGATGATGAAGGGAGAAATATGGACAACTTGGATTTCTGTTCACTGTAGTTTTCAGTTTTATCACACATATCATTGTTTAATATTAGTTTTCTTATTATTTTAGATGCATTATAAGCACTAAATGAGATGGGCAAGACTTGTATTACTTGAAAGAACTGTCTGCCAAATATAGTATTTACAAGGAAAAAGATACAAATTTGTCATAGAACAAAGAAATCTGCAAAAAGCCTTGTTTCCACAAAGAACCTACCTTAATATATTGTAAAAGACACCACAGTACTTAAAATCACTTATCATCCAAAAATTCAAGAAATATCTGTGTCCATCTTGCCTGTAGTTAGATGCCTTACTGAGATTCTGAAATTCACATGTAGCTTTCCTTGTGTAGCAGAGAGAAATACACATTTCTAGAAAGCTTTCTACAGCTAAGCTAAATTTTTTTTTGTTTTGTTTTTCAAAACACCTCTTCACACTTAGGAATTAAGTATTGACTGTGGCGGTGCACTATAAGATACGGATTTAAGAGTTTTATATGTATTTTATTCTCTTCTTCAAGTTCCTGCTCTCCTGGGGATGGCTGAACACCTGCCTGCCCATGGGCAGCACTGAACTCATTCCTGGTTTTGCTTTGCTTGTGTGCACAGGCTTTGCTTTCCCTAGTAAACAGTCTTTATCTCAACCCACGAGTTTTCCAGGTTTTGCCCTTCTGATTCTCTCCCCAGTCCTACTGGTGTGGGAGTGAGCAGCTGTGTGGGGCTTGGCTGCTGGCTGGGGTTGAACCATGACGTGTGCAATCAGAAACAGGAAAACACAAAAAACTCTATCAATCAATATTGCTGTATATATTTTAATGATGTGGAAAATGTTCTCTGAATCCAGATTATGGGCATACTTCAGCAACATATGTAAATACCTGTGCAATATGAACTTTTTTAGAAATTAATTTATTCATGTTCTTTGTATTATTAAAAATGGGAGTTTCACATCACTCTTGATCAAAAAGGGTGCACTTTTTTTATCTCCAAAGCAAAACTTCTGTGTCTAAAATCATGTAATTTTTTGCTTAAATGATTTAAAATGTTATTTCATCCTGCCATGTAGACCTTCCATTTTCTAACATTTTTATGGGATGTAACTTACAGGCATTATTCTTAGAGACTGTGCAAGAAATACACATATGATTTGGTGGAACATCTCTTAGTAAAGAAAAAACATAAGAAATTGTTTTAAACAGCTCTAGCTCCTCAGAAAAATAATGGGAAAATTATGTAAGAATTATGTAAAGAAATTCAAACTTTCTTTAAAAATTATCTTTCCTTGTATATTTGTTTCTGACTTTTCTCAGTGTTGTTTTGTGGCTCCTTTTCAGAATAGAGAAAAAATAAACAAACAAAACCTAAACCCCCTACAGTATAGTAAATTATAATGCTTATGGAAGCAGTGATTGAAAAGTGGTGTCTGTATTCTCTCTGCACTTTGGACAGTGAGCTTTCATTTCATACATCATTTATAAGTAGCTTCAGTGACTTCACCAAGTCAGTAAAAAACCTTTTAGAGACAGAAAGTCAAATAGTAAGATTTATATATTTGTTCTGAATGTTAAAAACTCCACTTTTTTTTTTTTTTAATTGAAGAATTTTTATTAAAATCCCCGGTTTTCAGATGAAAACCTTATATAGGTTAAGACTGCCTTGCTTCCCTCAGGATTAGTCATTTCCTTAAAATGGGGGTGTATATTTAGTTTTTTAGGAAGCTGGGAAAAATCCACTTTCTTTTTTTTTTTTTTTTTTAAAAAAAAAAAAAAAAAAGAAAAAAAAAAAAAGAAAAAAAAAAAAAGAAAAAAAAAAAAAGAAAAAAAAAAAAAGAAAAAAAAAAAAAGAAAAAAAAAAAAAGAAAAAAAAAAAAAGAAAAAAAAAAAAAGAAAAAAAAAAAAAGAAAAAAAAAAAAAGAAAAACGAGGAGGAATTATTTAAGGAATTTTTTTAATGTAGACCTACATAAAAACAAGCTACTCTTTGCAATTTTTAAAACCACTAGCCTAGACTGCCACCTATATAGCAATATAGGAAATATTTTTTTCTCTCAAAAATACTTGAAAATTTACCCAAATTAATCTTTGATTTATATTTATTTTAAGGTTCTATTCCAGGTTTTCAAGTTCTCTCCTGACTTGAACCTTGCATAACATGCTGGATTATCATCTCTCCCTGTTCCAGTCTCAGCAACATTATTACAGATTTGTTAGTCCTCCATACCTTCTCCCTTGGCTCTAAACATTTGTTAAATATTTTCCTAGCTATTATCTTGCAAATCCCTTTGTTTTTGTGTTTTAAATTCTACTGTAATACTGGTTTATCACACAGATATAACCTGATCATCCCATGCAGGCTTAAATCTGCACTAGGGATACTGTCAGATCCAGAGTGCAAGCTGGAGTCAATGCTCATAGCATAGCACTGAATTGTTAGCAGGATCCCCAACACCATTTCAGCTGCACCCAAACAGTAATCTCTTGTGGAATGCACAGGCTCAGCTCAGAGGCTGGTGTCTGTAGAGAACCAGGTATAAGCATGTTTTGTCTCAAACATAGAAGAGATGGTCCAACAAAGGTGGAGCAATGTTGTTTTGACCCAACTTCTTGTTTCACCTGGAGACTTATGCTCAGTTGTGCCCCACCTCAGACTTGCTTCCTGGAGGACAGCTCAAAAGGGCTGGCTGCACCTGCATGAACAAAATCGCCCAAAAAGTCTTATTTACATAAGAGGCTTGCACCAGGTTAACTTTAATAAATGAAGATTGGTCCCCCTCTGTCTCTTTTGCCTCTCTTTCACATTCTTTGTTTTACTAATCCAGATCTGGACCATCCACATGGCAAGATGAATGTGGGATTTGAGGACTGGTGGTCTTTGTCCTCTTTCTCTCTTTTCCACCTTTATTTCTCTACTGCTTTGCTTTGTCTGGGCAAATCACGTCTGTCATATTCTACCCATACTCTGTACTGAGGTTTGTTGTGAGAGCTGGGGGAGCTTGAGGAGGTGTGCTGCGACTTTTAAGCCAGCACCCTTTGACTCAGCACCTTTGAGAAATTTATTGTGGGAGCTGGGAGTTTATTTAAGTGTACCCTAAGAATTAAGAGCTGTAAAAAAATAAGAGCTTGTCAGCCATCACTTTTGAGAAGTAAAATTTGAGGCCATTAGCCAACACTTTTTGAGTTTAAATAGTGGGCTCGTTGCCAAAGTTAAGGCAACTATACAATAAAAGCACAAACATTCCCTTCACACAGGGTCTGGTGTCATTTTTAGCCTGAGGAGAATATATAATGAATATCATGTCTCTTAACAGTGATGATGACAGCATCATCCCTGGTATCACTCACAGGTGTAGTAGTAGTACCATAGAAAACAGGGCTAGAAGAGGCCATAAACGGGGACCTTCTCCATCTGCTATGTCAAATAATGTTCAGTTGAGTTCAAAATAAAACAATGGTATGCCTTGGCAGCTAAAAGTACTAAAAGTGTCCTTGGGAGCATTAAGCACAGCATAGGTAACTGGTCAAAGAAAGTGATTGCCCTACTAGACTTGGTATTGGTATAGTCTCACCTCAAGTAATGTGAACAGTTTTGAGCTCCGCAATATAAGATGAACATAAAAATATTAGGATGCATCCAAAGGAGGACAACAGAGATGGTGAAAGTTCTAGAGGCATGACTTACAAGAAGTATCTAAGAATAGTCTTTTTTCAGTTCTGAGGAGTGACCTCATTGATGTCTACAACTTTCTTATAACACTGGACAGAGAAGGGGGTGTTAATAATGTCAAATTTGTGGCCCTCTATGAGCTCAATGATTCTTGTGAGTCCCTTCCAACTCAGAATATTCTGTGATTTTATGTCTATCTCTTCTCTCTAGTGTCTCATCATAGAACACATGGAAATGGTGTAAAGCTGCCCCAGAGGAAGTTCAGATTGGATATTAGGGAAAAGCTCTTAACTGAGAGGGTGATCAAACACTGGAACAAGTTCCCTAGGGAAGTGGTTATGACATCTCTGTGTTCAACAAGTGTAAAGACAATGTTCTTATACATGTAGTTGAACTTCTATGTTGCCTTATGTGCAGTCAGCAATTGGACTTGATGATCCTTAATGAGTCTCCACCAACCCAGGATATTCTATTTTAATTTTACTTAAATTGAACATTTTTTTTCCTAATGTATATCTAAAAATCTTTAGTTATCCTATTTCCATAGACTGCCTAAGTGACTCACTTGGGTGCTTAGCTCTCTCCACATCAGGAAGCCTTTATTTATGCTCAGGCTTAATCTATCCAGGCAAAATAGGCCTGTTATTTCTTGTCTTGTTCATAGTGTAGAGTGTAATTTTTTGTTTTCTTCTTTGCCACAATCTTTCATAGAACGCTGTTACTGTATGCTTCTGAAATCTTTTTTACTTACTGTCATATAATACTAGCTCTTTCAATATTTTGTTTAGGTCATATTTTCTAGAACACAATTTTCTGCTCTAACTAATCCAACATATGTTTGAAGTGTGGTGCCCAGATGTGGGCTGGGTAAAAAGGCAGAACTGTGTTACAAAGAGTCAAATAAGACCCAGAGCTTACTCCATGATCCTGAAGTAAACAGTCTAAATATCCACACTATTTAATTCCTAAAATTTCATACCAAGGATGTTATATCCAGATTGCCTATTGGGAACAGTACCTGACCTATGCCAACCATAAAATAGTGGCTGGAAATTCCCTGGATGCAAGCAAGTTGAACCATCTCAAAGAAAGCTAGGGATGGTGGTATTAATTTAAAATTAGAGTTAATTTAAGATTGAGTTACAGTGGTCATATCTGTGGTCTCGTCAGTGGACAGAGCCATTTGGGTTTTTTGGCTATGCCCAGAATTATACAACCCTTTATTGTAACACCAGTTTACCACCAGTCAGGTACATATCATACCTTTCTACAGTAAAGGTAGGTACCTTTTACCTTGCAAAGCCATGGACAGGTTAAAACATAGGAGCTTGCACATGGGTGTTGGAAAAGCCTCTACAGGAGTCCATTGCAAAACCAGCCTTGGATGTTCCACTATTCAAGTTGTAGCATAACCTGAATAATGCTAATTTTATTAGCCACTAGCTTCCTCAAAGAAAACCAATGATTTCAAGACCAAGACTGCTTTGGAAATGATTAGCTGAAGCAGCTCAAACTGTTAGACAGCATCATACAGCATCTTTAGTAGCACAGAAAGACCAAAAAGCTTATTTGCTATCTTGCAGAAAAGACTTCCAAATGTAGAATATAGAAATTTAAAAGGATATAAACACCCTTGCTGGACCTAGCTGGACCTCAGAGATTAGAGGGGCTGGGTGTATTGTGCCTAAAAATGAGATTCATCACCCAGTGTGCAATAAACCAATCTCACACACAGAGCAGAGGCCTTTGTTTATTTCATACTGTGTGAAGATGGGTGCTAGGTAGTAAATCCACTAAGCCAGCACACCAATTCTCAGAAATTTACACTATTTATGCATTTTAATACACAAAAATATTATGGTTCATTTGCTACAAGTTACGTGGTTATCATCTAAATTGGTATTCTAACTTCTATTGCTTCAACAATTCTCTTGCTTCTCATGCTAACTAGTTCACATACTCAGTCTTTTCTTTTGAGCTGGATGATTTCTTGAGTTGGTGGGTTGTGTGTTACAATCTCCTCCTGCTGGAATTACCTTTTACCTAGTTTGGACTGATTTCAGCACAGTTGCTGAACTGGCTTTGTTAATTTCTCATCTCTGCCAAATGTCTTTGAGGTTTGTCCACTACCAGTACCACATCCTACCCAAGCTCTGCTGTGAAACTGTAGGCCTAAAGAAACTAAGCAAAACAGTACATCCTTCCCCATCTTTGAGACCGTGAGGTTTGTTTTTCAACTTACTAATAAGGCAAAACCCTGTTTCAGAACCCACTTCACTTTCCTTGTGACTCCCTGTGCTTATTATTAACTGTCTCTGACTCTTGAGATATCAGGTGTAGCTTGGCTTAATTTCTGATTGCAGCCATTTTGGCATTGTAAGACTGCACATGTTCAACAAGAACTTTTCCAATCACAGATTCATGGTTTGTTTAAACTACAAAGATGCAAATTCAGAATTGCCATTCATAAATGTAGTCATTCAATCAAGCTAATTTTACCATTGATCAAGCTTAATTTCACCTGGGTATCATTCAATGCAGCCAGAGGCGCAAATCTTACCAAAGAGGTGTCCCTGTAGTCTTCCATGGAGTATTACAAATGACAAAATTATCTTTTGGGAGAAGTGGACGTAAGACCGTTTCCAAATAACTTGTTGCTGCCCTCATAAAGGAGGGGGGGGAAGAGGGAAAAACAGCCACTTCACTTGTAAATGAGGGCTTTTGAGTTAACATCTCTCTTTGTAAATAAAAGGCAAGATCACAACGACCATGGATCACACATCTGGCACCTCAGTATCACTCCCCCTACCACAGGGCTGATTGTAGCAGTAAGGTTCATCCTCTGCTTGATAACCTGTTATCCCTATTAGCAGCCTGTAACACCCCTTAGCAGCCTGTCACAGTAATCCCTTCACCACATACCTCATGGCTATAGGCCTCATACCTAGAGAGGAAAGGTATGTTTTTTCTATATGTTCATAATAGGTTGCAAAATAAAAAAGAAAACCATGTTCTCTATGCACACAATAGAAAAGGTAAAAATGAGATTATATTATGGTAAAAAAAAAAAAAAAAAAAGCAAACATTAGATAAACTGCCATAAAAAGCAGGAGAATAAAGCATAAGAGTAGATTCCCTGGAGACCTTAGGCAGCCCTTGCTACTCAAAATCCTTGAGAACAAACTAGGCAAACACTGGTCAAGGATGACACAGAATATTCTTTGTGATGAATCAGAGAACAGACAGACACCTGAGGCTATTCACGCCTTATTGTTTGCAATAACATCTTTTGTGGTCCAGTGCAATTCTTTAGTCATATTCTGCAGTGAAATCTGATTTAGCTCACTATTTATCATTTTGAATATATACACTGATTAGTATTCTTACCCAGATGAAATATTTTGTACTTCTCCCTTTGGTAGTTTATTTCAAATTGTTTCTTTAACTTTTCAAGAGCACTGTGTGTTTGTAATCCTGTATTCCAGAATTCTTATTAATTTGCCAAACTCGCTGATATAGGAAATTCTTTATTTCATCTTTCAGGTCATATTTTTGCATGGTATTAAAGCCAAGCATGTGATTCTTATGATATCCAACATATATCAAATTCATACATCCTCTCAGGAAGCACAGAAGTTGAAAATTGCCCAGACTGAGCTGGGTGTCATTGTTTTAAGCCCTGCACCAGAGCCAGTTACTTCTGCTTCCCCTGTTCCAGCTTCAGCTCTGAGGTTAACAGAGAGGTGACACCCCTTTCCACTGCAGTCACTGTCTGAAAAACCATAGCTCTTTGTGTGCATGGAGTCTCTTTGGGATGATAGGGCCCAGTGCCAGGCTGCAGCTGGCAGCACAGGAGAAGTAAGTGGAATGTGACAGGGAAACCTATAAATATAGCACCAGACAGAGCCCAAGCCAGAGGAGAAGGAAAACATCAATGTCACACTTCTCTTGGCAGACACCTGCACATGCTGACAAGTAACTGTGACCCCGTCTCCCACACTTCTTGAGAAGGGCTGAAGCGTCAACCTTAGGACCCAAAGGGATGTTGCAAAGATAATCATAACATCAGAGAAAATGCATAGATGATAGGAAGACTTTAAAAAACAACCCCCACAATTTAACTGCATTATTAATGGGACTATGGCCTATATCATGACTTTGAGTGTAAGAACATGCCTTCAAATAATTTAATCTACTACATATCTTCCCCAGATCATAAATATTTTAATTAAGTCAAGCAGGAATAACATTTCAAAACTGAAGATCTTCTTCTGGATCACTTTCAGTAGTATCACTAAAAAAATTATGCTACTTTTTAATGTACATTATTTTTACTTTTCTTTGCATTGTTGTTTGATACATGACAAAAGAACCAAAGCATTCATGGTTACTGTAGCAGTACCCACTACCTTATGCACCAGGGAGCGCTGAACTCCAGAAATCTGTAACTACCACTGATGCTTTAACAGGTAAAACATCTATTGTAAATTTATTATTTTCCTTTTTTCTGTAAGTGTTTAAAGACAGATGGAGGTCAGATGGTTGAATACAGTCTGGATTGAATAGAACATTGAGCACAGATCTAAAGGTAAAATAAAAATATTTTCCAACTTATGACTGCAATGTTTATTCCAGTTTTAGTTTCATGTTGCTTCAGTGTACATATTGTCCATAAAATGCATCACTTAATAGCGTTCGCATCTTCATATAGATGTACAAATACCTGCAATTCCATTTTAAAGATGCTAGAAAAGCATCTGGAAGAAGACCAACTGGAAGAGTCAATGTAAGATACCAGTGAAAAAATGTTTCGGGCAAGACCATTTTCTTTACTAAACCTTGATAGCCCTGTCTAGATATTGCAGACTCATTGAAGGATGCAAGTTAGAAGTTGGAAGTCACCTAGTGCAATGTCTTGTATAAAGCAAGATTAAATTTGAAGTAATACCATTTTGTTCAAGGCCAGTTTAGTTTCATATATCTCTAGAGACAGAAAATTCACGGCTTCTCTCTGAAAATTGCTCCCATGCTTGTTCACATCCGTGCTGAAAATGTTTTTCTTCAACTCTAATTAGATTTTTTCTTACTGAAACTCCTCTCCAGTGTCTCTATTTCTCACGCTGTTCACCTTAAAAAAAAGCCTGAGACTGATTTTCCCTCACTGAACCATTCTCTGGTGATCCCCCACTTGAGTACTGCATCCAGCTCTGGCGATCCCAATATGAGAAGGACATGGACCTGTTGGAGTGAGTCCAGAGGAGCACCACAAAGATGTTTCTGTAAATGCATGGAGCACCTCTCTTATGAGGAAAGGCTGGAAGAATTGGTATTTTTCAGCCCAAAGAAGAGAAGGCTTTGGGATCACCCAGTTGCAGCTTTCTAGTATCTGAAGGGAGCCTACAAGGAGAATGGAGAAGGACTTTTTACAAGAGCATGTAGTGACAGGACTAGGGAGAATGGATCCAAACTGAGAGTAAGAAGGTTTAGGTTAGAGATTATGAAAAAAATTTTACTGTGGAGGCAGTGAGACACTGGACACTGAAAGAAGTTGCCCAGAGAAACTGTAGGTGTTCCATCCCTGAAAGTGTTAATGGTCAGGCTGGATAAAGTTCTGAGCAACCTGGTCTAATGAAAGATCTGTCTTTCAGATCAAAGCAGGGGGATTGGAACTAGATGATCTTTAAGGTCACTTCCAACCTAGACCATTCAATGATTCTATGATTAGGTAATTTAACATGGAAAATTCTTCCTTCCTGATCACCTTCTTCAGGCTGAAAAAACTCTGTTCTGTAGCCTCACCTCATTCCTCTGAGCTCCAGCCTGTTACTCATCTTGGCAGCAATCCTTGGAACTTTCTCCAGTCTTCCAATATCTTTCTGGCACTTCAAATCCTCAAACTAGACACAGAGCTGTAGATTTGGTCTCATACATAACAGACAGATTTGAGTAACCCTGTCATTCTACCTGTCAGCTTAGTTTCTATTTATGCAGACCAAACATATTTTATCTTCACCCCTGCATGGGTGCACTGGTGACTTATGATCAACAGGATGCCCATCAGGAAACTAAGTCTTCGCTGCAAAGATTCTTTCTGCTGTTTTCAACTACCACCTTCCCCTTTTGCTGCCTAATTCTCTCCCAAGTGCAAGACTGTTCATTTTCTTTTTTCTGAACTTCATGGTTTTTCTTTATATTCACTTCTCTAATTTGTTGAGTACTCTTTGAATAGCTTTCCTTCAGAATACTGTTTGCTTTTTTTGGCTAAATAAAGTACTTTGCTTCCTTCATAGAAAACAACTGATATTTACAATTAAAGGTCATACACATAGTGAGTACAAACCTATACTTAATTTTGCATCCTAATTGTAAATTACATTAAAATTGTTAGTATATCACACAAAAAAAGAAATATGCATGTAGGTATAAAGCAAAATTTTATTCAAGCCATGCTGCAATTTTTGAGTCATGAAATAATTTCTAACAAGTCATCTCAAACGTTTTAAATTATGTAAGGGTCTTTTTGAGTTAAGGTTTGTTATAGTGAAGAAGAATCTTCATTGTTCTGAAAGTTTTCTGCAGATATATTGTGTATATACTGCACTTGGTTGGAGATAGTAAATTATCTCTGGAATAATTTACCAACATAGGGAAGTTCATTTCAAGTTTCTACAAACTTGTTGCATATTTTATATTTCACTGAAGTTTTACTCTTCTAAGAATGTGATTGGCCATCAATAGGAATCATCTGTCTCACAATGTCAAACATAATGAAAAAAACAAAGTAACACATAAAAAAGCTGATGCTAGAAATTCCTATGTGTTCTACTTGTATAAAAAACATGAGTTCTTAGTGTAAGAAGTAAATCTAAATTTGACAGGGGTTGCAGTTTTTTACTGTATTGTGGAATATTATCTGTCAAAACATGGCCCATGAAAAAGAATACTACCAATGCAGGTTGCTAGTCTGACAAAGTCATTTCAGCTATGACACTGAGTGCCATGGAAAACCTACTGTTCATCACTTTTTTAATCTTCTGCTACCAAATAAAATGCTGTGGAAAATCTAAGGTTTCTTGCTGGGGAAAAAAAAATGAAACCACATTAATAGTTTTCATTCCCTTGCAGCATGAACTGGCTAGAAAGAAGATCACAAAATACAAGTAGTGATGGTGAATATATACTGATCACAATAAAGTCCTCAGACAAAACCAGAATTATAAATATCTCCAGAGAAAATATGGCATACTGAAGACAGAACACTATTTGTGGCAACTTTGAATTGTAATAGAGAAGTTGGACTATCTTTTTCTGCACTGGAATCACAAAAACTGAACACTATGTTGAACTGAATTAATCAATAATAGTTTTAAATCTCTAAATATCAAGCATTGTAGAAAGAGTGTTTTAATTTTCTCCATTCTACTGAGAACAGGTTTCTTTGGAAGGCACTGGCTTCTTATTCTTGTATGCACTACCTGTTACAAAAAGTCATAAGCTAAGAGGAAAATGAGATAAGTATCTCTTGAACTTTCAAGGCATTAGGTAACAGGTGATGTAGTCATGAACCACATATGATTTTATGTCTTTGAGAGCTTCTTTTTCAACAGCTATCTAGTAGTTACTACAGATTATTGAATAATCAAAATACATTTAATACTTATGAAGCTTCTTAGTTCCATAAATAATGTGATACCTGTTAAAAATCTTTTATTGAATGATGGTATGTTCTTGCTGGAAGTGAAGCTTTTGGTTTGTAGAAAGAAATCTTTACTGGTAGCGACTATTGATTTAGTTTATAAACTCTCCAGTGACATAAACTAACAAACTCTGATATATAACTTGAAAGAAGAGAAAAATAAGCTCTTACGGGTATTTAAGATAAAGTTCCAAATATAACAATTTGTAAATTTTGGTAGTTTTCTTTGTCTTTCTCTTGCTCTCTTTTTTTTTTTTTTCCTTACCTCTCCTATAAGCATAGACAAAATCTGTGGTTAGTGAATTATCAGAAACTTAAGACATGAATATATGTCTTAAAAAAATATAGAGCTGCATTCAAAACATTTTCACCTTTTTGCTTTATCTTCTTTTAACCCTGTTACTCATTTTCCTAAAACTTATAATTCACTCCATCAATGAGTAATTAAAATTACAATACCAAATTCCTAGATTCAAAACTGGACATATTTCAGCACATTGAAAAATGTGTTTTAACAGGAAATCAAAATATTTTGCACTAATTATTGAACACATTGTAGTTTTTCCATTTTTTTTCACCTCCTTTATGTTCTCCCACAAGAATTATTAAACATTTTAGAGATGATATAGAGATGTGGTTTGAGACATGTTTTGGGTTTTTTTTATATATTACTTACCATCAAGAAGCCTGATTAAGAAGTGCGCTACTCTTCCCATATACATTGTAGTTTCTGTGATTTGCACACAAACAAATAAGTCTAGACACCAACTCTGATTTACTACTGTGCAGTCTATTTACTAACGATGTGCAACCAGAGATCATGCTGTTTTTACAATTACAGCATCTGATCCAGACTTAAATACTTTGTTGCCTAAATGGGCACATAAGTATGATTTTCAGTAACTCATAGCCTTTCTTTCAAGAGCAGTAAGGCTAATGAAAGGCCAGTGGCATAGTAAAAATGTCACTGGCTGCTTGTCTGCATCCTTAGAGGGGTAACTATCTTCTGAAATCAAGTTAATTCTTCTTTGCCTGTATTTCCCATCAGTGTTTCACAATATTGCATTTTTCTTTCAATTCTTATCAGGCTGACTGTTCAAAAACTTCACCTTCACACATAAAATTCAGGACAAAGATGGAGTTATTGCAATCACAGCCACCTGTATGCACAGCAACACTGTGTAAGTACTTGCTTAACATGAGAAAGTATCACAATCAATTCTCCTCACTGTTTCACAAAAGCAGCAGCACTTCAGCCAAAACAGGCTAAGACATCATCATTTCTCTCATGATACTATAGTGGGAACTTTTTCAGCCCTCTGTATGAAGTTATAGCACATAAAGGGGAGAGGATACCCCTTATCTTTAATGTCTTTAGAAAGCACTATAGCCTTGCTAAACTGCAAAGTCAGTTCATATGGCATAGTCCCATAGGTCTGATTAAAATTTCATAACACAATTAAAGGTAGAAGACTCTAAAAGATGAGACAAAAAAAAAAGG
Organism: Peucedramus taeniatus; assembly: GCA_013400575.1. Lineage (NCBI taxonomy): Eukaryota > Metazoa > Chordata > Aves > Passeriformes > Fringillidae > Peucedramus > Peucedramus taeniatus. Next base: position 61,473 of record WBNO01021218.1, on the reverse strand, counting down.
AGTAACTCTTGCCAGCATTCTCATTATGAAAGAAGCCTTTGTTGAAGTCCCTGCCAAAATTTGTATTCAATATTACATAAAAGAGGAGAGTGCAGGAATAACTTATTAGAAATAAATATTACTTTTTATTAAAATGAAACAAAAAGAGGTTTTTAAAAATTACCTTTTTTTTCTAGAGAAAAAAAGAAATGTGCTGCCAAAAGTTGTTGGCTATTTTGAGTGGAAATATATACAGTTATGTAAGAAAGACCTCTGACATAATACCAAGAACATTTCTGTAAACTCAGATATGCTAAGCCATTTCTCAAGCTGAGTTGAGATGGCTACCCAACTGTCACATAGCCACTCACTCCCCCTTCTCAGCTGAACAGGGGGAGGAAAAAAAAGATGGAAAATCTTTATGGGTCAAGATAATGACAGGAAAATCACTCATGAATTGCCATCATGAGCAAAACAGACTTGACTATGGGAAGATTATTTTAATTTGTTACCAATTAAAAGTACAGTGGGATGGCGAGAAACATCCAAGCCCCAACTTCACTCCTTCATACTTGACTCCTCTACTTCCCCTGCCCTGAGGTGCTTAGGGAGATGGAAGGGGGTTTTGTGATCAGTACATAACAGCTGCTCTCCACCACTGCTCCTCTTACACCTTTCCCCTGCTCCAATATGTGCTCCTCTTCATGGTCGTCAGCTTCCTTCAGGGTACATCCACCTGCTGCAACGAGAGGTCCTCCATAGCTGTAGGTGGATATCTGCTCCCAGAGACCCCCCATGAGCTACAGGGGGATAGACTGCTCTGCCATAGTCTTTTCCAGAGGTTGCAGGGCAATCTCTGCTCCAGCTCCTGAAGCATCTCGACCCCCTGCTCCTTTAATGACCTTGGCATCTGTAGAGTTGTTGCTGTCACAGACTCTCACTCCTCTCTCTCACAATTCCAGTTTTTTGGTGTCTTTTTTTCCTCCTTAAATACATTTCCCCTGAGGTGTCCTCCACTCATCTGTGCCTTGTGATGGGTGGATTGGTTCCACAGCTGGAACCAATCTGTGTCCTGCATGGAGCAGCCCCAGCCTCTCCTCAGAGACGCTCCCTGCAGCCCCTGCTGATGTCAGTACCAGGGCATCTTCACCCTGTACACCTGTCTACCTTCATTTGCCCTAAATAAACAGTAACTGGAATCAGGGAAACCTTGGATCAAGAAAACATGCCTGCTCCTGTCCTCCTCTGCTCTCTAATTTTAGCTCAGCTCTGGAAGATACTGCTGACTATAAAAAGTGGAAGTATTTCGAAGTCAGCTATAACTTAAAGATACACTGATCTGAAGATTTCAAAAAGAGGATGTACTGGTGCTCCATTAATGTTGGCAAGTGAAAACAGATCTAATCCCATTTTATTATTTTCTGTTTAGTGAAATACTACTGAAAACCTACTGAAATACTTTCTAATATAGACATCTGCATCAAGAGCTTTGCATGGCAGCTGTGTCCAGCACTTCCTATTAATTTTATTGAGCTTCAAAATGATTAATTTTGGTTGGGGGTTTGTTTTTTTTTTCCAACTTATATCTGTAAATCACTAGTCCTAAAATTTCATTCATGTTATGCTTCTATAAAAATTAGCAAATAAGGATGTTTTTTTTTTTTTTTAAATACCACTGTGATAACTTACAGAGCTGCGGCTAGTGGCTGTGCCTGATTAAAAATGCTAAGCACTATCCTTTAATCTTAAAAGGTGAAGTGTTGAGACTCAACTAAATCTCAGGTATTAGTTTCTCACTTTTTAAAGTATACCAGAGTTTCTCCTAGAAATTAAATGGTTAAATTCTCAGCCATCTTCAGCCTTAAGCAGGATGAGAACTTTTCTTTCACACACAGATCAAAGAAGTGATTTCATGAATATATTTTTTTCCTTTCCTACTGAAATTTTAAAGCGTGAAAGCAGAGAGTCATGAAGAACAGGTGGAAGATAGGCTATTTCTAATCTCAAAGGTTATTTTCACTTTCCTTCTCCCCCTTTTTTTTTTTTTTTTTTTTTTTTTTTTTTTTTTTTTTTTTTGGTTATGTTTTAATGGAAATTCCAGGAATATAGGCTTCTTATCATGTTTTAGTATTTCTTCATCTGTCCTGAAAAATCAAAAAAAGCCATTGTCTAAGCAAAAGTCGATCATTGATTAAAAGGCTGGTTTTTTGGTCAATGTTCTTTGAGCTGCATAACTTTTCTTGCCCAGTCTCAGGTGTCAGTAAACCAATAGGTTGTGTAACATTTTGTTCCTAAAATTAAGGATGTTTTTATATAACATAATATATAACATATATTATGTTATAACATAATATATGTTATATATTATGTTATATAAAAACATCCATATATATGTTATAACATATATAGCATAATATATAACATATGGGGCTTGTAACGTATAAGCCCCATAAAGGCATGTCTGATTTAACTTCAGCATATAAAACAAAGTACAGTTGCAACATTTTCTCTAGGATCAGAAATAACTTGCATGCATCTGCAGAGAAGTATCTTGGGTCATAAGCATGAGCAGGTTTGGAGGAGAGTGGCTGCTCAGGGTTACCACACTGGTTATGCTAATGAAGAATCTCCAGCCACGCTCTCCTCTTTCCCATGCAGCTATTAGCAAGCAAGAAGAGATTTTCTTTGTCTCCTATCAGGGGCAGCTGATAGGAGACAGAGAAAAGGGAAGAGAGAAGAAACTCAGTAGAGAAGATGACCTATCACATCTTAGATCCTTCACATGGCTATTTAGTCATGAAGGGAGTTACTCCTGTCAGAGATTTCCTGCACTTCCTTCTTTATTCAAGTTCACCAAGCAATATAATGAAAGAATTTTAACCATGTTGGTTGGGTCTCCAAATACCAAGCTCATACACTGAAATGGATGAGCACAAGAGATGTGAGAGCAGACATTGGAGTGCGGACAATCTCAGAAACTTTCCTGAATTTGCAAATTAATGTTTTGTTTCTTTCTTACTTTAGTCTGTTTCATTACTAGAACAATTCAAATATTTCAGATTACACTTGGAACATAAAGTATAAGTGCAACAATGTTATAAGAGAACCTTTCCTCCTTAGATCTGTAACCCAAAATTTAACACTCTTGATTTTTTAACAAGTCACATCAGAGCAGGTTGAACACTGGTAAACTTATTCATCAAATATTATATTTAAAAATGTAAAGCTTATCACATTGTTCTGATAGTATTCAATACACTTTATTTGAGTTGGGTAATGAGTAAACATTTGACTCAGAGACTTTAACAAATACATTTAGATTTATGCACAATGCACATTTTTCTGGAAATATGGGAATAATAAAAACCAGGTCAGAACAAGTAAGAAAATTCTGCACTGAAGCTTCTGCAAAGAAATGAATAAATAACATGCATTGACTGTTATGGATAAGAACTGTTATTGATTGATGGATAAGAAAGTGGCTGGACAGCTGTTCCCAGTGGTCAGTGGGTCAGAACCCCAATGGACAACAGTGACAAATGATGTCCCTTGAGGTCCATTATGGGACCAGTGTTATTTAATATCTACATTAATGACATAGATGAGGCATTAATGACATGGAAGGTATTAAATGCACCCTCAGCATACTTGAGATGACTCCAAGCTGAATGGTGTGGTGGACACACCCGAAGGACAGGATACCAGCCAGAGGGACCTGGACAAGCTTGAGAAGTGGGCCCTTGGGAATCTCATGTGCCTTAACTTGGTCTTAACAAAATCAAGTGCAAGGTGTTGCACCTGGATCAGGACAACATCAGGTATCAATACAGGCTGGTGGATGAACAGGATTCTACTGAGAAGGATTTGAGGATGCTGGTGGATGAGAGGCTGGACAAGACCCAGCCATGTGCACTCCTGGGCTGCATCAAAAGCAGCGGGGCCAGCAGGATGAGGGAGGTGATTCTACTTCTACTTTGCTCTGGTGAGACCCCATCTGGAGTGCTCCATCCAGTTCTCGAGTTCCCAGCAGGGGAAGAATATTGACCTGTTGGAGCAAGACCAGAGGAGGGCCACCAAGTAGATCAGGTTAGCTCAGTTGGCTAGAACATGGTGCTACTAATGCCAAGGTTGCTTGCCCTGTATGGGCCATTCACTGAAGAATTGGACTTGAGGATCCTTCTGGGTACCTTGCAACTCAGACCATTCTGGGATTCTGTAGACAGATGGAGCACCTTTCCTATGAGGAAAGGCTGGAAGAATTGGGATTTTTCCACCTGAAGAAAAGGCTTTGGGGTCACTCAACTGCAGCCTTCCAGTATCTGAAGGGAGTCAAAAAGGAAGATGGAGGGGGACTTCTTACAAGAACATGTAATGACAGAACAAGGGGGAACGGATTCAGACTGAAAAAAATAATAGGTTTAAATTAGATATTGGGAAAAAAGTCTATACTGTGGAGGTAATGAGGCACTGGAACAGGTTGTCCAGAGAAGTTGTGGATGCTCCATCCTTGAAAGTGCTTAAGACCAGGTTGGATGAAAAGTGTCTAGGGAAAAGTGTCCTTGTCTACAGCATGGGTGTTTAGAACTAGATAAGCTTTAAAGTCCCTTCCATTTAGACCATTCTGTGATTCTTTGATTAAATAAATGGTACAAAGAAAATTCTGCATATTTGTAACCTATAAAATGAAACTATTCCAGATTAGCCTCTGATGAAAATACATTTCATGACATTTAGTGTTTTCATAAAACCACCTGAGTAGAGCTAAATAAATGCAAATTTTCTTGCTCTCTGCTGCAATAAAAGCTGTGGAAATATAATATTAGGACCTGTTTGTGATCAACATAGAATAGAAAACAAGCAGCTGAGACAGTATCTGAATGAAATCAGTGCTCAATTCAGAGCAAAAATACTGGAGTCTTTTGATCAGTCTCCTCATGTCAGGGTAAAGAATTGTGCAATAGTTTTTTGGAAAGTTGAATGTAGGAACTACAGTGGATTGAATAGACTAGCTATCAAGATTTTAATGTATTAATTTACTTTATAGTATCATAGGTTATGTGTAAGCATAATTTATTGAAATATTATTTCCTGCAGGCATTTAAACTTTATTCAGCCTACAGGAGCAAATTTAGTTACATGGGCATCCATCTTGTAGCAAAGTTCTTGTGAATTGTATGGCTGACTAAATGATGAAAGTTCTTCATTAAGTCAAATTGAAAGCTATAGTTTATAATAAGGGAAAAATGCTCATGAGGTTGAGTTTTTCAATGTGTGTAGCTTCTTGTTTTTTTTTTTTTTCTCTTTATTAATTTAGGCTTAGCCTTATAACAAATGTTCTGAGGACCTTCAGATGCAGACATACTCCTCTCTTTCTCACTGCATGCTGCAGAATTTTTTATTTAACCACATCCATGGCAAAATACTATTTATTCTCCTTCATGCTTTCTATCAAGAGACCTTTTTCACTATTTTTTGAGCATGCAATTCTTCTTTTTAGATACATTCTCACAATGAAGAGGCCCAGTTTTTCATTCCACTCCTTTTGAACATCTAGAGTTGGCAAGTACTTTATTTAAATTTATGGAAAATTAGGAAAACTGCAAATTCAAGCTGTTATTCATAAGCAAGAAGAAATGAAACAATTTTTAAGTTTCTTCATTATAAAAATCAGTCTGAAAAATCTTCTTTTTAAAACAGTGAAGCTACTGTAAACATTTTCTTCAAGTGTACTTTTCAGGAACTTTATCTCACTAGAATAGAATAGATCCAGTTGGAAGCTAATGACAGCAATTATCTCATCCAACTGTGTTTCTGCATGTGTTGAATTTAAAGTTTAATTATCTAAAGATAACTGGCTCTTTTTGAAAAATCATGTTTGATTCTGTATTTCTCTAGGAAATCCTTGCAAATTAAACCTTCTCTCTCTCTCCTTCTTAAAATAATAATGATAATAATAAAAGGTAAAACTGTATTTCCCTCACATGTATTCAAGTTACATGATCTGTAATCCTATAACCAAATTAAGGATTTCCTCACTTCTTTGGAGCAGCATAAGTCACAATTGTAAAAAAAAATTGTCCCCTCAGTTATAATTGATTCAATGATTTCCCTTTTACTGGCAGAGTAAGTGTAGTGTTTTCTGCCATTGAACTGTGCATTTTTTTTTTAATTTACAGATTAATAGATTAATAAGTGAACCTGGTACAAAGACTTTAATAGAAATGTTTACAACTAATTGTTATAAATTATAAAGCAGTATTATATCATTTTGGAATGACTTTAGGCTTCAGATGATCAATAGACTTCCAAAACCGTCAAAAACAATACAATAGCATGGGGTTGTTTGTTTGGATTTTTTGAAACACATGCTGCAAACGACAGGTTTAAAAACAGTGTTTCACACTTTCTCCAGAGATTCACTGCAGTGTGGTTAAGTAACCAAAACCAGCAAAAATTGAGTGATATTAGAAGCTCACAACTTCATGGCAATGTATCCTTCCTCCTGTTGTTTCAACATGTAGGTTGATGAGTGGATTGGGAAATGCAATCAATGCACAAGCTATCTGCCATCCTCCCTTTAAATGAAGGACAGAACCATAGTGACCTATTTTGCTACAGCAAGTTCAGATTTGAAATTTTATAAACATTAGAAACCATGGCAGTGTTAAAATTAATTTTTGTTTTATCTCTTTTAATAATACCTGCATTGTGTTTGGAGATTAATTTTGTTCCATTATTCATCAAATATGAACAATTTGGTTGTGGTTGTAAGGATCATAGTATTGACCCACCAGGATGTTCTCCTATTTATCTCAAAAGATAATTCTCAGAATGATTGGATGCTCAATGCATGTGGTAGCTGCAATTTCCTGAATGAGATGTGGCTGCATTGTTAGAAACTGTCAGGATCAAAACTAATCTTGTAAAAGCTTCTTAGCCTTTTTTGAATGCTCACTTATTTATATGGAAAACATATTACTACACAAATGTTGATAAGGAATCAACCTCAAAAGATAACAAATAAACCAAATGCAAGGATTTTTTTTTCTCTTGCCTCAGCTTACCAGTTTTGTCTTCACTGTGTATATTACTATTAGAAGATAATATTATAGAGAATACAATTAAGTCATATTTATTTAAATATTCAAGGAAGCCTTCTGAATTTTCTTCTGAATTGATATTTCTGGTGATATAATCTTGCATGTTTGGTAGCCAAAATAAATATCTAAAACTATACAGCATTAAAAAAAAATCCTGCTTTTCAAACTGTATTTCTTTTATATCTTCAGTCTCTTTAGTGGGGAGAAAAAAAAATAATAAGAGTTTGACAATCAGTTACAAACACACCATCTATGCAGGTGAATTATGAAGGATGTGAAGAGACCTTTGATCCTAACTCTTCCTTTCAAATGGGAATTCATAAAAGCACTTTATTGTACTTAAATTCTAAAGATATAAGTAACTTGATTGATCTATTCCCCTGTTTGAAATGAGCACTTCTCAAGCACTTTGCTGAATTGAGTCCTAACAGCCCAGCAAATCAGTAATGTCAGCACTGAGGCTGATGCAACAATCTAGAATAAAGATGATTAAAAACAAGAATCACAGAGTATTTATGATCAAAAGTGTGTTGCTCATCACAGCTAAATTCTCTTGGTAGATTCATAAGCTGAAAAAAAATGATGCTGTATTTTTCTTTTATAGGTCCTTCAAACATTGAGGAAAACTCAATGAGGACAGATTATACTTACTGGATTTAATACTGTTAATTCTGGGGCAAAATGCTCTTTTGTATTGACAGTTAAATAAAAAAGGGAATTCACAGTTCTTCATATAATTATTTTAGATTACAATTGCCTCATAAAACTGTGTAAATAGTAAAAAGCCAACATAACAGACCTAAATAAACCATAAATGCTTCTCTTTCACTTCAGAAAAAAAGGTAGCAGCAAAGGAAAAAAAATCAGGGTTAATTTTTGTTACAGCCTCACTAAATCTCCTTATTTGTATGACATTGCCAATTTATGAGCTATTTGACATAAAAAAAAATAAAGAAAACAAAAACCCTAAAGAAAGAAAAAGAAGACTCGTAATTGTATGACACAACTAGATGGAAAAGAGGAAATCAAAATAATTATGTTTTATAAACACAAAAATGTTATATTCATGGCTAACACAGATATGTAAAATAAATCAAACTAGTATCACGTCTCATCAGGTAATAACATATATGGAATTGTCATACTGAAAATATTCTGACCTGAGATCCAGCAGTAATACTTGTTTTTTTACCAAAAGCATTCATTCCAAAACTAAATTTCCCATTATTGTCTGACAACTGTACTTTGAGATTCATACTAGACACTAAAATTTGGATAAATTTCATAATTAACCAAGAGAGTGTTGTTTTCCCTCCATATGTTCGAAGACAGAATGACACACAGCATAAGAATATTTGAAGGAGTCCTTAGAGCAATATAAAAGTTTTCCATGGCAACAACATCTAAAAAATGATGAAACCCACACTGCAGAGATGGTGCCTGAGGACATCCATTTTAAGATTATAACATGCTTAACCCTCATCAGTAGAGGGAAACATGGCTCCTTGTGCAGTATAATGTCAGCCAAATTTAGGATCTAGCCCAGAGCTCATTAGCTGGGATGAATGGATAAATCTCATTTAATAATTTGAGAAATTTACTTCTTCACACTTTCCCCAGAAAGCAGAGTTTTAAAAAATGCATTTCCCAATGGTGAAAGACTGTTCGCCTTACAGTTGTCTAAGCATAAAAAGTAAGTGTTTTCTCATCTTTCAAAAAGATTGGAATCATATAATGATATATATAAGAAAAAGGAGCTCTAGAATTTTGCAGTAGTATGTTGAGAATTGACAAAACTGTTGTCTTGAAAAATTATTTTTTAATAATAACCTTTTAAAAAATAAATTATATTTTTTGTTAAAATATTTACTTCTTGAATTTAAATACCAGAGCATAAACTTCAAAGCTAGTTCCTGTTGAAAGCTGTTCTCTGTAGCAACCAAGAAGAATTTTGTGCAGGAGCTCTGGTGGGCATATTCACTCTGTTCATCCCAGCTACTTCAGACTAAGAGGAGATGAAGTCAATGAAAAGAAATAGCTCCTTCAGGGAAATGCAGAACATGTAAACACAGTGTATTTTTGGAAGAGCTTCTCTCTCTTTCTCTGAACTATGTAGGTTATAAGGAATATTTCTGACATATTTTCAACAGTTATGCAACAGATATGTTCTCTTCCCTTATCTTTTATTATTAATAGATAATTAACCATGCATACCAGCTCTAGCTTGAAAAGACAAAAATGAAGGGGCATATTAGGAAGAATTTAACGCCTCCTTCTGCCCTTTTCAGTCTTCTAGTGTACCTGTACGTATCAGCAGCAGTATATCTGTCTACCTGCCCAGTTCCTCTTTTATGTGATGACTTGACTTGGGCTATAAAGTATTATTTCCAAAAAAAGGAGAATTTGGAATATGTGCCAAAAAGTTAATCTCATGCACTTCACTAGAATGCAGATATAAACCGCTTCTTACCTGAGAAACCAGTTTGTTTTAACAAGGTTATTTCCATATAATTACCTTACCTGCAGTAAATGAAAACATGGAATAGTAACAAACTCTGGAAGTGAGAGGCTGATCACCACACCTCCATCTCAATAACCAGATAACATTAAGAAGAATCAGTACGATGCCCTCTTCTAAGAGCAGATGCCCATTTACGATGTAGACCTCCTAAAAACTTTAAAATTATTACTCTCTTTGGTCATCTCAGCCATCCTTAGAAGAAGGATGAAGAAAGAACCTAGAAGGAATACCTTTGAGGAAATTATTATTCATTAATGATTCATTTTTACACCTTTCTCTTATGTCAGCTGGTTCTACGTCATGAACCAATTGGCTATTCCAAATGATAGATTTTGATGAAGATACACTGGAGATTTTCCATATATTTTCAATGAGTTAAAAATAATTTAAAATATTAAAAAATAATAATTTTCCTATGTGAATGCCGAGTTTCCTGTCAGCATTGTAAAAATATATATTTGGCATTTCATAATTTCAAAATGCACATGACTGAGAACCTCTTTTTTGACAGCAGGGTGTTCCCATCTGGCATTCAGCAAGAAGGCTTTTTTCATTGGTGTTTTCAGTATGAATAAATAAACTAACAACTTCCTGTTTTCCTAAAGATGCTTAGAGAAAAAATGTAACTAGCACTTTGTACAGAAATTTCTAAGACGGTTTTGCTACAGTTTTCAAAACACCCATTAATATTTCCAGTGCTGAAAGACTTTCGGGGTGAGTATGTCAGTTCCTCTTGGACAGTTAGGTGACTGGACAGCACTGCTGTTCCACTGATTCAGTCACACCCAGAGCACCACAGCAGAAATGCAGATGTCTCTTTGACTTTCTCTTTGGAAGACGAGGCACAGTTACAGGAGGGCCTACAAGATTGCACTACTGTAGAAGCACCTATTGCACTGACTCAGGAGAGGTAGCTGAGTCTCTCTAACCTGTCCATAGGACTGTACTATACATCACTGGTGGAGCAGAGATACAATTACAGATACCGAGATCTGGGTGTAAGGTTTGAAGAGGGATATGTCAGTAAAAAAGTCTGTTTTAAAAATTAGTCAATTTAAACCAAAACAAAACCTGATAAGTGGACAATATCCCTTTAAGTGGAAACAGCAGCAGTATTCAAGCACAACTATTTCATTCTAAAAGTAATAAACGTGAGGAATAAGTTGTCAGGTAAGCCCACTGAAGCACATACTATAAATGAATTTAAGAGACAGGTAGAAGTTTTTATAGAGCTAGAGGGGAAATTAAAGACAGTGACAAAGCAGGAAAACTACGCTGAACTAACATATAAAAGACAAGTTTTCTGGTTCTTCTCTCCAGCATTTCTTTATGTTCATTACAAAGTGTATCTGATACTTGTTATTTATGTTAGAGAAAGGCAGAAAAAAATGAAGCTGTTTCAAGTGCATTATCCCAAAGGTCCCAGAAACTTCACCTTCACTCCACTTATGGACAGAAAAAGTGAAAAAAAATAGGTTGGGAAGTTGAGACCTTGACTTTACCTAATTTGACATGCTGTGAAGCTAACAGTGCACAAAGAACCACTGGTAGGTCATAGGGGAGAAAACACAAAGAATATGGCTGAACTTATGTATTTCTCATTGTGTTGAGTCATATTTCCTGCTTTAGTTTTTGTTCTGCTGGATTGTAAGCGTCCTAGAAGTGCACAAATAGCTTTTCCCATTGGGTCTGATCCATCTCCCATTGAAGGTGGGAAGACTGTTATTGATTCACCTGTGAGATGGACAACTTTGAGAATATGGTCCATCCTGTTCAGGGAAAAAAGAGACATACTGCAGCTGGTTGAAATGCATTCAGCAGAAATATGTTAGGATTTTTTTCTATTTTTTTATACTGAAATTGTCAATATTTTCCATTTGTCTTAGCAGCTGGGCATTGTTTTCCCTAATTTTTAGTGAAAATACTTAGCAGGAATTGTTAAGTTATTTCATTTACCAGAACCAATTAAGCAAAAGGTTCAGGAATTTCAATTTGAATACTGATTAGTTTTTTAAAAAAAAATATTTTCCAGACTAAAAATATTTCTATTAAGCATTTTTGTACGGGGAAATAAAAAGCTAACTTTGAAAGTTAAGCTTTCTCAGTTGTTCATGTCTAACAAAACCAGCTTTTCTTAACTGACCATTTCAGGATTAGAATATAATAATAATTCTCTTCTCTTCAGGTTTTCCTGCTGGAACTTGAGACCTGCAAATATTTTGAGTGTTTGGGATTTATATTTCCACACAAGTGACTTCTAGTGAAATGACTCACCTGTATGCAGATATGCTGAACCCAACATTCTTAATACTTTTACCATGTCTGTCTCAAGATTGCTACCAATAAAGTACACACATAAAGATCAGAATTTACTCCAACAGGTATTTGCTTATATTTATTGTAGCTTATATATTACATACAGTAGTTATTAATCTTGGCAAAATACAAAATACTGTTTCTCCATATGGAATTTAAATTACACCTGTTTGACTGTTTTTATTGAACACTTAAGTGAAGCATTACACTAAACATATAAAACAAGTTATTTGGTATAATAGAATGTTTATCTGTTAATAAGCAGCAAAATTATACCTTGGTTTATGAACAGAAAAGAACCTAAAAAGCAAGAAAAATGCAAGCTCTGAATGTGAGTTTTTATCACCCAGATTCAGTAGATCTGCTTTCAGGTCTATGGTCCAAAGCACAAGATGTAAGAGCTGTAATAGTCATTTATAGCTGGGTATTGCACATCTCTAATCCTCATGATGCTACTTGATAGCTGTCTAACAGTATTTTGATGATGCAGTGTGATGCTGAAACTTAGGATGGCTTGAGATAGTGGCAGAAGGGTCTAAAATGTCAAGTGGGGATTGGCATAATTATGGGCCCTCCAAGCGCTTCTGCAGATAATAAATCCACAGTGACAAGAAATGTGGAAATTGGCCTTTGGAGACAGCAATCCAGCTGCTGTACTAAGAGTCTTCATTTTACTAAAGGATTTAACGCAAAACAAAAATTACTGGCTGCTGCTTTAACAGAAAAATAATGCTGCAAAGAATTAGATATGAATTTTTTCAAAGTTATAGCAAAATTATACAAAAAATATTGGCATATTGCTGTGTATTTTTTGTTCAGAGTTTAGCTTCAGAATATATTATTTGTTTTTTATTATTTGAGTGTTCTGAGTCATCTGGTGATGACAATTTAATTTTGTGAGATTATAAATATTCTACAATTCACCTGTAAAAGTGGCTATAGAATTATACATTCTCAAAATCCTATTATTTGTAATTTCATTTTTCAGTGTACATAAATAAACCCACATTTTTGTAACGATAACTAACTTATTTAATAGTACACATATTTTAATCTGATTTTCAGGATATGCACAGGAACAAATACATATATGATGTTTTGAATAGCTTAAATCACAATTTATGGGCAGTGAGATGCAAAAAAAAAAAAAACAGGGAAAGGATTAGAGGACAGGTACTATAGATATGTTTATCAGATAAATTGGAATGTATGAGACAGATTTATCATACTTTGTTCTTGCTTAAGGTAAGAGTTTTGTCTCATCAGAAATCATCTCAAATCTCTGAAATAAAGGGAGCAATTCACTTTCCAGTGCTGTAGTGATAACTATGAGAAGTTGGAAAAGAACAAGCTGAGAAGAGATAAGAGCATGTGGCTGTATGTTATCTCCAGAGGTATTCAAATAATTTAAAATCTTCCTCAGAAGTTATTCTTCTCTGCCTCTGGTTGTGAAGGAAGCTAATGACCTTGAGCTACCACAGTGACTATAGGCTTCAACATTCTTGTGTGAAAGTATATTAGAAAATTTTCTAAATATTACCTACAATCTTTTCAAATGTGTGACGGGTTTTCTTGGGTTTTTTAGGGGTTTTTCTTTTGATTTGGTTTGGCTTCCCATTTTGTTTTAATTTGGGTTTTGTTTGTTTGTTTCTTTTCTTTTTTTTTTTTTTTGGGGGGGTTTTTTTTTTTTTTTGGTTTTTTTTTTTTTTTTTTTTTTCCCTGTGGAGAGGGTCTACATATTTGATTTAAACAGAATTTGAGAATACAGTAAATGAGATGGTCTGAGACCTATGTTAATCTCTCTGAAAACCTGTAAGAAGACAGGTTAAAGCATTTGAAAAACATCTTGGAAAAAAAAAGACAATTTTTTAACAAAAAAGTCTTCTGGGTATAAATAATTATCGCAACCACATGCTGAAGATTCCAGTTGAGTGAAAAAGCCATATATATATCTGTATCCAGCTGCAACCTTGAAATGAGCTGGTACTACCTCTGTTGAATGTTGTTTCATCTTTAGGGGCTCTTTATTGTCCTTACATACAGGTTTCTCAAACATAAATAAAAACTACTTTGAAATTAATGTTTCTTTTTCACCATTTAAGATGTAATGTCCCTATCTTGATGGGTATAAATTCCAGTAATCAGTTCATTTTTCTTATCTTCAATGAATCATTGAGACTTATGCATTTGATCTGTGCAGTTAATTTGAGCTGCCCTTTATATGTTTGCTTTCTTATATCTTTCCTTCTTTCTTGAACCCTGGAAGTAGTGAAGGTTCACCTTATTTTTTTTTAAACTAGAACTATAAAATATGAGCAAAATTAAAATTGTAGTCACATGATTAATATTGGGTTAGATTTACTGGTGGATTCCTTTCTGCACATTTTCCTTTCAAATAATATTATAACTTCATGTTTGTGGTTGTTTGCTATCCGTTTTCACTTGATTTAGAATGTAGACATACAAAGGTACTAGAAATTCTGAATATGTGAAAATACACTGCTGACATGGAGTTAACTTGACAGAAACATCCTAAAATTTTAGATACCCACTGTGGACATAAACTATTGTCTCTTTCCATTAGGAGCTATGTACTATTAAGATCTAAATATTTTTATTTAGAATTTCATTTTATATGTTCATTTATAAGTGAAATAAATGCAGTAAGTCTAGTGAACAATAACATGTCATTAAAGGAAGAAAAGATATTTACTTATATTTAAACTCATATATCTAAGTTACTATTCACATTCTTTTAAAAAAAAAGTAATATCAAGTTAAGAATAAATTAGAGAAGGAAAACTGCATGAAGAAATCATATGAAGCCTCTCCTGGAAGTGGTCATGTTTCATGGTGTTGTCAAACATAATTTTTGTAATGGGCATAAGGTCTGTGACACACACATAATTCTTTGCTAGCAAATAAAATTGTCACTTTGAATACCTATTATTTAAAGCAATGTGACAAACAATTGCTCCTACAGTACCTATGTAGAGCGGTGTTTCCTATTTTATTCCTCGAAAATATCACCTCAAAAAAGCAGTAATGAAGGGGAAAAAGTTAGAGAAAAGAATTTCCTAAAATATCCTGTCTTTTACTCCATTTGCTTTAATGTAGATTTTTATGTAGGTGGAATGAATGGCTTTCCAGAACACTGTTTTCCTTTGTCTTTAGCACTGCTGCATCTGAATTTCAGATGCAGAAAAAAAAAAAGTCAAAAAGAGGCTCCAAAAAAGTGGTGTGCACATTCATCTGGAGGAAAGCAACTCAGCACTGACATCATCAAAGGGATCCTCAGTCAGGGTAGTATTTACTTCATGTACCTCTGGCCATGCCACAGTTGGTGTCATGCCAGTTATGTCTCTCATTTTCTCCCCAGTCTGAAGAGAACAGATGCCTGCAGTGATGATTCATTCTATCTGCACCAGGGTCTGGGACATCAAGAATAAATCTCTCTATGCAGGTGCTTTTTTGTAACCATTTCCTAGGGAGAGACTCCGAAGACTTATCAGAGCACTAACCAGTTTTGTAATCCCAGAGATCTCAATCACATCAGCCGTCTAATTTAATCAAAGAAAATCAGATTATTTTCACCCTGAATTATCACTTCCTACTGGGGAGAAAAAAAATATTTGAAAAAAAAGCCTGAGATTCCCCAATCCTACTAATATTTTTTTGAAATGTAAATCCAAAATATTAATATAAACATAGAAAATTCTGGGGTCAAGTCTACCAAAGCTTTTGAAGGAATATTCAATACACAGATGCATGTGAATCTGAAAGTGAATATTTGTGGTTCTTAGTGCAAGAAGAATCTCAATACTTGCCTAAAATAATTCAAAACAGAGTAAGAGCCATGGTTTTGAAATGTTACAGAGCAGCTTAGTGTTATCATACAGAGGTATAATAATTCTCTCCATGAAATACGATTACAAGTGAATCTTGCTCCTTACATGTGCCTTCCTTTCTGCTTTGTGTCCACATAGTTTTAAATGCATGTCAAGCCAGTAATGTAATGCAGTAATTATAGCTTCACACATACTAACAGCCACCAGGAAGTTATATAAGGGACTAAAAACAGGACTCACCAAAACTACTTCAAAATAATGTTATTATTACACTATTTCTATTTTGCCTAAGGGATAAAAGTGATGAGACTCTGTAACAATCTACCCCTATGTGTGTTAGAAAAATCTTTTTGAAATTGACAACTTCGTAGAATTATATCTTTTTTTTTTTTTTTTTTGTTCAAAATACCTTAGAATTTTGGATGGCTTTAAATGTGCTTGCAGTTATGTTCAATCTCCAAAGGCAATATTTAGAGCACCAGTTTGGATATCTTTATTTTTTAATTTTTTAATCTTCCCTCAAAGACCCTGTACACAAATTCCTCATAATTCCTCACTGTCATAATAATAACAGTGACTCTGGTGTCAGATAGAAGTCAGGTAAATTTGATTTGCAATGGATTGCCATTTTCATACTCCACTTCCTTAAATACTTCCATATATTTTAAAAACTTCTTTGAGTAATTTGGACTGTCTTTTGTGCCTACAGTTGTGTAATTACTAAGTTACATTGAGATGCATGTACACAAATAAAGCCAGCCTTATCTCAGGAATCTCAGATCATGTGAAACCCCACAGCTTGTTGAAAGACAAGCTTGCAGGAAAGATTATGAGACATTTGAAGCTGCATTATTATTCTTAGCTGATTGAAGTATTCATCACAAGTCTTGTATTTGCTGACTGTAGCCCTTTATTCTGTCTCTCTGAACAGATGGAAATTTGTATACTTTTGTTTCTCAGGACTGCTCCACTAGTTACTGCAAATATATTTGAGGTTTGGGATTTTTTATAAACTTTAGCAGAATATTCAGTTACTAGTATATTATTTGCAATTCACTATTTAAGATTTGATTGGTCTCTAAATCAGTGTAATTCTGGCACTCCTAAATTTTCAGACTAGAGGTACTATAATGTTTAAGCTTACCTCCTGCTCACAACTGGGACATTCTTTACCCAGGGTAGCATTAGAACTGAACTCAGAATGAGGGGAATGCATATGAGCTTTTAGCAAATCGCAACTTTTTTCTCTTGTGTCTTTAATTTGCCCCTCTCAAAACAATCTGTTCTTTTTCAAAGAAGGATGGTAAATGATGGAGAGGTTGTAATACCTTCTCTTTGTGCTCTTGCTAAGACTGGCATCCAAAACCAAACAGATCTGCCCATCCCCCACTACACATATATAAGAGACTCAAACATCACAATTACCTTAAACACTGTCAAGGCCACTGAAGGAACTTGTGTGATGACCCACCACAGTGGGAACTTGAGATAAGAAGAGAAGGGAGAAATTTGCAACAGGAAGACATTAGTTCCAGGTCTGGTGAGGCAGATCTGGGTAGCATCCGAGTTGATGCATCCAAACAAAATTTCCCAATGTGGCAGACTGTGGAAAAGAAAGCAACAACTTACGCATATGCCATCCCAAGTTGTAAGAAAATTATCTGTGCCCTGAGTATTCTCGGAACTTGGACTGTATAAAGCTGATACCCAAAAAGAACAACTTGGGGATCCCCACCACTGACAAGACCAGAAGAAGGACCATGAGGATGCCCTCTGGATCCATGAGGTGGTAATAGAATTCTACTTAATCTGTCCTTCCTCACTCTCTTTCCATCCCTTCTACTCTCTTTCCTATTTCTTTCTATCTGTCTCTACCTGACATTTACTGTTAAATAAAATCCGTACTATTGACTTTGGCATATGGTCTTGTTAGCACCTTGATTCAGGCAGAGACATCTCTTAATAATTGGATCATAACAGCATGTCACTGTAGGAGGTCCATTTATGTGTCTGGTAAGTGAATGAAGCAACATAGACTATTTATGGTCCACTGTGCAGCTTAACCCAGACACTTGAGGGTGTCTGAATCAAACTCGTACATTAGGCAAGCACAAATGAAACTGACTTTGGCAGGTTGCTTTGAGACATTGACCCTTTTCTACATCTGTGAAGATAAACTTGCCATCATGTGATCCAGTGTGCACCATTTCTTTTCTCTTAAGATTTTTTATTGTGACTTTTAGAAGCATTATCTGTGGATACAACTATAAGACTTTTGCAGCAACTACCACAGAAAGAGTGTATTTTTAACACCTTATACTACTGCTAGTTATTGGTATATTTTCATTGCTCTTAACTGTAGAATTCCTTCTGAATGGCTGCTCTGGCAGCTTTATCCACACTGAATATTCTCATGCATTTCAGCAGTTTTGTTTCTCCAACAAATTAATTCTCAGATTTAATATTAGAACTATGCACTTTTGATATGTCAATTAAAATATAAAATGCAGTACAAAACAATCATTAAAGAAAGAATAGAAAAATACAGAGATTTTAGGCTTTGGAGAAAATATAGACTTAATTTCTAAGTCTACAGACAGATTTTCATATCATAACAGTATCTAAGAGAACCAAGCAATTCCCTGGCTATATTTTGTTAAGTGCTACATGAGTATAAGGAGAGACTCTAGAAAGATTGGCAGTCTAAGAGACATCTGAATGATTAAAAGAAAGTTTATTTTCTTACCTGATTCTAAAGTTTTTCATAAAGCATAAGATGATGTTAGCTACCTGTAGATAAAGTCTATCTAATGAAAACTAGTAACAAAGGTGCTAATTTTTTAGCACAAACTTGTTGCCTCTTTATTATTTTAATGTCTTGATTATAAGCCATTCTTTTGGCCTACCTTCAATGGTAAAATTTCTATTATCATTAATGAATCACAGCTCATTTCTTCCGACTTAAGTGCTAGTGAAAGATGTACATTTGTAAAATATATATAAGGTTGCTGTACCCCATTTGTACAGCTGTCATTTCAGACTCTGAGGAAATAAAGGCATTTTTTCAAAAAGTGTGAGCCATTCATAACCTTTTATCACAACTTTTACACCCTAGAAAGTGAAAACAGATGTCCTTGAAAGTTTTCTTGGAAGCCTAAAACTCCTTACTATATTCAGATACTGACAGGGATTGTTTCAGTGCATCTATTTTTCTGGCACCATGCAAGAAATTGAAAGCTGCCATTCAGATATGTTCAATTAAAGAATTTTACTACTTCACAGCTCTATTTATTTTTGACGATATGTCAGAAATACTTAGTTAACTATTAATGTTCTAGGTTAGAGGGCTTCTTTCTTGTCATTTTTGAGCACCAACTGGGTCTCGTGTAGGCATGCAAAGAATAAACTGAAGTATATTTTTATTGTAGAAATTCCAAAATTGAGCAGCATTACTATTGTTTCTCTGCTTACAAGGTGTGAAGAGTGCTTTTAATGATAACTACAATTCTGTGTGCTTCATTAATCATGAAGTGTTATGTGAAATTTTCCTTATTTGGAAGTAATTAGCCTTATACAAAGTAATTAAACTCATTAAAAAATTCCCAACTTTCCCTTTTTGGTTTTAATGGTTATATCTCTGTCATGTTTTGAAATTCTGATGCATTTTTATAAATTATAAAAATGAATATCAATACTCTTTTCTAAAATGGTATCTGATAAAGATTTTGTGAAAATAAAACCAAAAAACTCCAGAAATAGGTAATGTTGACCTCAACAAAAAACAAACCCACAGAAAAATACCCCTAAGAATATAAATAAGAGATGAAGTAAAAATTAAAGGATAAAAGTATTTCTTAAACATACTGACCACAACATTTGACTATAGTCTCAGCATGGCAAGATGTTTCAGTCCAAAATCGTACTTTTATAAAACACTGTTACGGGGCGATGCTGGCCAGATGCCAGGCACCCATGAAAGCCAGTCACTCACTCCCCTCTGCAGCTGGACAGAGTAAAAAAAATTCAACAAAGGGTTCATGGGTTGAGAAGGACTGGGAGAGATCACTCACTAAATACTATCAAGGGCAAAACAGACTCAACTTAGCGATATAATGTGAATTTATTACTCACAAAATCAGAGCAGTTTAACAAGAAATAACACCTTAAAAACACCTTTGCCCCACCACTCATCCCTTCCCAGTGGCACAAGGGGACAGGGAATGAGGGTTCTGGTCAGTTCATCACCCAAGGCTTCTCACGCTGCTCAGGGAGAGGAGTCCTTTCCCTGCTGCAGTGTGGGGTCCCTTCCATGGCAGACAGTTGTCCATGAACTTCTCCAATGTGGCTTCATCTCATGGGCAACAGCCCCCCAAAAACTGCTGCAGCGTGAGTTCGTCCCATGGGCAACATTACCCCTCAAACTGCTGTGGCATGGGTCCCTCTTCCCCAGTGTGCAGTCCTTCAAGGGCAGGCTGTTCCAGCCTGGAAGCAAGGGCTCTCTCTCTCCACTCACCTAGGGTTAGGGTTCCACCTAGAGTTAGGGTTCCAAAAGCCACAAAGCCCAGCGCTCCAAGCACACTGCAGATGCAAGAGGCATGCCAAGGGGAACACAGAACCTGGCTTCCTGGACCTTCCACTGACTCACAGTTTCCCCCAAGCATCCACCTGCTCCCATGGGCACCTCCCCCACGGGCTGTGGGTGGATCTCTGCATTCCCCATGGATCCTCATGGGCTGCAGGGGCACAGCTTCCTCACCACCGGCTGCCACACAGCCTGCAGGGGAATCTCAGCTCTGCTGCCCGGAGCACCTCCTGCCCCTCCTTTTCCCCTGACCTTTTTGTCTGCTGATCTGTTCCTCTCATGTGTTCTCACCCCATTCTTGTCTGGCTGGAATTAAAACTGCCCCACAACCTTTGTTTTGATTTCTTCTTAAATATGGTATCATAGAGGCATTGCCACCATTTCTAATTGTCCCAACCAGGCCAGCAGCATGTCCATCTTTGGAGTCAACAAGGATTGGCTCTGTTGGATGTGGTGGAAGCTTCTAGCAGCTTCTCACAGAAACCACCTTTGTGTGCCTGTGCTACCAAAAACCAGGTCATGCAAACCCAATACAAACCCATTAACATTTTTTAAAATCTAAATGATTGATTCTGGGTTATTTTCTTAGTTTTAAACACAAAGCTTTTATTTAATTAGTTACCAAGAGCCTATATTCCTTATTACTGGCAAAAGCTTTCAATTACTATTGAAAGTAGAATTATTCCCAAAATGTTTACGTGTACTAAAGGATCTGGAACAATACATGATGGTCAAATCATCATATCTTCATATTTACTAATCTTGTAAGTGCCCTGGCTACTTCTTTTCATTTCTCGTTTTCTGCAAAATACTAATTTAAGATATGTTAGTATATTTTATGGCCCATTTAGTATCTGATCTGGCTGATAAGACTGCCACAGACATGAACATTGTAATGTGGACAACTTCCCAGCAGGAACTGGAATTCCAAATAACTTCATGTCTCCTAATGAAGAGGTCAATGGATAGTGCTAATGTTCTGCAAAAAAAGCTCTATAGACCATTAGCAGTTCCTGGAAGCAGTCATATGAAGAGATAGAGCTTTTGACATCAGATGAAGATTTTTAATCTGTTAAAGAAAAAGAAGAAATAGGTATCATCTTTCATGTAGATAAGTAATTTTCATTCTTCACTTAGTCTCCTAATCAAAAAGATTTATTAGTATGGAAATTATTTTCATCATATTATTGATGTCATTTATATAATTCTAAGCTTATGAATGTTATTTGTTAAACAAAAGCATTCACAGAAATTGGAAATACACTGCAGAGATTGGTACTCAGAATAAAATGCAAATTATCTGAATAAAGCTAGACATAAATAGACACTTAGGTGTGTTATGTTTATTCAGATCATTCTGTAATTATAATACTACTTTTATAAGTTAGGACTCGCTTTCTCAAACACTGCAGATGTCCATTTACTTCTTATTTCAATTTAATCTGTCTCCTTCCAGCCCTGCTACTATGGGTGCTTTTAATTCTAAGACGGACAAGAAAGGATACAGGAGTGGTTCAGAGGCAGCAGGAACTAAGCGTAAAGAGAATGCACTTTAAGATAAAACTAAGGTAAGCTTATGTGAAATGTGTCCTGCAAATTAGCATAAAGCAGACTGATGTTCTAACATTGCTATACTCCAGGAACTTCCCAATGTCACTTTGACATTACTTCTTCAGCAGATGATCTCCTTTTTCTTCAGCAAATTAAAAAAATGAGAACTATAAATATAAGTGTTTTGTCTTAATTATTGTAAGTATTCAGACTGTTGGTATTTGAATATTATTACTACTATTTTGTTTCTGCTCATTCTGTGACAAATAATATGCCTCATCTCTCACAAAAACAAGCAGTTTTCACCATAGAGACTTAGACTAAATTAAATATAATACATGTTCTCCATATCATCAAAAAGTATAGAAGATAAAGTTTGAAAATAGACGGAAGGCAGAATATTAAAAAAATATGACAAAATATTGATACAAATGTTTATTGTTCAAATTAATGATTTTGTACTAATAAAAATGGACATACTATCTCTTTGCTCACATGGCATTCTTGTGGCACAGAGCAGAGAATGGCTTCCAGTAAGTATAAGGAATGTCTTGGAACAGACAATATGACTCCAAAGTAGCCTTTGAGTGAATTCTTTGGCTTACAGAAGAAAATAATGATAGACTGCATTAGAGCAGTTTCAATTTTATTCATGGTTTTTATAAATTTTGATCAGAGTACAGAGGTTAAAAGACATTCTGTAATCATTTGCCCTGAAGCCACAGTAGCATCTTCCTCTGTTTTGAAGGATCAGTCTTAACTTGACAGCAACAGAGAGAAAAGGACAAACTGTGATAAAGCTCAGAGTTAAATGCACATGGGCTGGTAGATGGGCCTTTTCATTCACTGGCTGTGAATGAAGGAATCTGTCACTATCATCTGTGCAGCAAAACACAAAGCACGAACTCTCAAGGAATCAATGTTCAGCATTTTTACCATTATTAAATTACTGTACCATTTCCAAACAGCTTTCCTCTGGGCCATATATTTTGCCCTTAGTAACTAAGCTTGTTTGTTCTATATATTGGAAATGAGACTGTCATTACATTTTTATGACACTTTTATCTAGTCATGTTGTTAATACTAACAGCATTTTTAAAGGCATAAGGAGTATCTTTGCATCTTTCTCTAATAAAGCCTGGGAGAAAATGCATTTCTAAATTGATAATGTTTCTGTCTTTAATTTAAATACATTTGATTCTAATTCACCCTTGGGAGTGCAGATAGTGGATATGTGGTGGCTAAGTAGCATTAATACAGTGTATGTTGTCATAATAATTTCTGGGGAGAGAAGAGCTTTAAAAGGAAATGGTCTCCTCATACTTAGTTACATGCTTGAGAGACTGCATGATTTTCAGCAGCCACTCTCAAAGGCTTACAAGCTGCATCTTGAACACTGCATCACAGACATAGTCTGCAGGCCAACACAGGAAACCTTATCCCATGCATTAAAGTTATCCTCCTAAGTAGGGAAGCTGAAACACTACCACAAAGAATTAGCATTATAACCACTCAAAGCAGTTAAACTTTTATCAGGCTTGTAAAAGCACTGCAACATCAAGACCTACACATGGGATTGGGTGCTTTATTTTTCCAGATACTCCAATAAAAGGTGGTAAAAGTAATGAAAGTGCAGTTACAGCAGAAATGTTTATGTAGAAAGTTTTCAGTCTGCTCACAAAAAAGTCAGGTTGCTATCATCTTGCCGGAATGACTAGTCAGTTTTGGAAAATTCTTACTAATACACCTTCCAGGATGCTTAGAGAACAATACAATTTCTTTTTTTTCAAAATAGCTTATTTATTAAATTAGATATCTAGCATAACTCAAAGAATTTTGTTGCTGTTGCTAAAAAATAAAATTCTCATTCATCTGAGAAATGAATACTAACTTGTTACATACTCCCTTTGTTCTTCTACATGCTAGGTGACTTAACTGCTTTCAAGAAACTCACTTTGTCTTCCTGTTTTCATATTCATCGCTCATTCTTCTCTTCCTTGATGGTTACAATAAGAATCTTTCTGTTTTTTCAACTGTAAAGAATGCTGTATATAAATGGGAAGTTCCATTTTAATACTAATTTCTAATTTATTTGCACTTCATGCTAGGGATTTTCTGTAGCTCCAGTCCTATCTCTAGCACAAGGAGAAAAAAATATAATCTCCTACATTAAATTTATTTTACTGCACTGAGTGGGAATGCTTTTAATAACAAATCCTAAATTGCTGTTGTTGTATGTCGCTAATGAAATCTGTACACTTACATGAGACAATCTTAAGCTTCAAAATATGTGAAAGTACATGAAGAGACAACTGCTCACTAAAATCAGATACAATTTATGCAGTTTCACCAGCTCCCTTTTTTTTCCTATAACGTTAGTCATATTTCACCCTCACAATCTGTCTCCCAAAGTCCACATGATGTGCTTTTTTCCTCATGTACTGTATTTATCTCTGTTAAAATAGTGATCAATTTGAAGCAGCCAACTCACAATCCTTTCACTGAGTTTGCCATTTGTCTGTGTTTCTCATTTTGAGTCCCAGACTCTGTTAATGGCAGAGGAGCTCTGTGTGTGCATCCATAATTCCCCGTGGAAATGAGTTTGCCATTTCCATTTTTTGTGTCCCAGTATACGTCCACTGTGTGCTTGCTAGATGGGTTACTGGTGCTAAAGCACTGAAGCTGCTGCGTAAAGTAAAATTCACTCTAATTTAATTAAGTATCAACGGAGTCATGTTATTGCTTTGCTTTTTGATCTTTAAGCAGCAAATTACATTTTCATCCCAGCTACTCATTTGCTTTTAGAAATACAGTTAGTTCACCAACTGTATTATACAAATAATATGAACATTTTTTACAAAGAATTCCACAATTTATCAGTGTTTTACACTTCATTAAACAGAAAAATGAAACAAATTATGTTGGAGACAGAATATGGTTTTAATGCTGAAAATTTTATATAGTCATTTAAAATGCACTCATACACATCTGCCAAAGATGTTAAGTAGCTAATTATAATTTTCCCATACAATATACAATAATGTGATGATAAAATATCTCTTCAGAAGCATCTGTAAGACGCAATCTACAGTAAACAAAAAAGCTGAAAGGACTGAGTTTCTCCAATTATATTTTTATATTTCTTCATTTCTTTCTTAATGGAAGAGGAAAAGCATAAAGTTCCGATGTTGATTTTTCTTGGTTTTTCTTTTTTCAAGGTCATAAACCTTGCACTTAAAATTGTCAATCCTTTCATGGCACCTGCTTGAATATTTGACTGCTTGCTAGACTTTGTGTCACAGAGGTTTTAAGTGGCACCTATTTCAGCCTCTCTTTTACTTTCTAATATTCACATATAATGAAGAACCTCTGGATAAATTTTGTGTCTTACTTCTTTTTCCAGACTAGTAACTTCAGAGTTTGAATAAGTTAGTAGCTGGTTCTGTCTAAATAATTTTCATAGTAGATAAGAAACCTAAACCTATATAACTTTAAATCATTTACTTAATAGAGCTGAGTGTTAATTCTATGACACTGGCTAAAATAAAATAAATTAAAAAAAAATTGGGAAAAAAAAAAGCAAAACAGGGGAAAAAATAATTCAGAAAGCTAAATAGTGACTAGTCCTTGGGCAAAAATTATCAGCATGAACAGGCATAAAAATAGCAGCATGCTTTTGGAACATTAATCATATAGTGATATTAATACATATAGGTTTTACCATGCGTTTGCAGTTTTACAAAGTTTGCAACTTGGACTTGGCTAAGAAATTTAATAACAGGTTTTCAAATTGACATTTCAGAAGCTATTATTATTTTCCTGATATTATGTTTAAAAGCCCCTTTTACACATATTGATTTTGATGTGTATGCCAGCCTGACATGCTGTATTGTACTAAATATACCACTCAGGTTCATGGCATGTTAGGCATTTGCCTGCACTGCCATGAACACCTTGGTCCATCTCTTCAGCACCCTGTTTGTAAGCATCAGGAGCTCCTGCCAGGTCCTCCCAGGGGTGTCTCTTTCACAGGTTTTCCCCACAAGGCAAGTGCTCCTGACCCTGTACATTCTGGTTGCCCTTCAACAGGCTTCCTTCAGTTTATTAGTATTTTTTTTTCTGCTGTTGAGCAGCCCAAAAGAGGTATTCAAGAGAGGATATCAAGAACAAGTCTCCCTAGTCAAGTGAAGGCAAAGTCACATGGTAACTCAGCTAAGTTTTTGAGCAAGACCTCTTTTGGAAGGAGTTGAAAAGCTTAAGACCTTTTTGCTTATTTTCTACCATTAAATTACAATAACTTCAGCAAAGCTCAAACTCTCCTTTGGAATTCTAAAATACAAAATAATGAAAATGCAGCTCACCCCATTTCCCTCTAAAAGGGGAAAAAAACCAAAATAAGAAAACACATTGAGAAAAAAATAAATTTAGATAAATTTTAAGTGGTTTAATAGATGTTATTTTTATTTCATCTCTTGTAGCTTTCTTGTTAAAGAGAGAATAGTGCAATTTTTTAAAGTTTAATCTTGCACACTTGCCTGATGACTTTAAAGATGTCTTACATCCATATTTATCTTACCACAAAGGGAATTCAGGTACTAAAGATATATGGAATATAGAATTGTCTTAGAAATTCAAAACTGGGATTCCCTGATCAACTGACGATAAAGAAAGAAAAATCTATTAGGTGTTTTTCTTGTGTCATCTTTCGTTGCCATCTTACACATCCTGGTGTACCATTACACCATTCTGAATGGTATTTTCAATTCCAGCAAATATTTCACTATGTTTCACACACTCACATTGGCTGGAAAAGCAACAGCAGAATAATATAGTTAGTCGTCCATCACCACCATGACATATGCTGGTAAAAACGGGCTGAAAAATATAAGATAAATATTCTGGGATTGGCTATGCAGACTGTTGTATTACATTAATGCTCTGCTAAACTTGGCATAGAGACAATGACAATGACTAAGCAGCAAAAGAAATATGTCAAATAAAATGCTCTAGATAGTTTGGCTTTTACACCCAAAACCATATAGAATATACAGAAATATTAGAAATGTGCCTGAGAACCATTTCCCAGCTTGCCTAAGCCAAATCAGTGTTGGAGATTAGAAGAGAGAGGTGTATTAAAGATCAACTTTGAGATCAGTATTTGCTGCCTCTGTTCCAGTTATACAACTTCTCCTAGAAAAATATGTCAGGATAGAATTTCACTCTTTACATATGGCCCACAAATTCCCTGAAACTATAATACTCAGTATTTTCTTTATCCAGCATAACTGAAGTAGTTGGACTGGAAGAATATAGTGCCATTCAGAGTCAGGTGACCTACAAAGTAAAGAAGAGTTTAATTTATGCTAGAGAAGCTTAAATCTTATCAGCATGATGAATAAAAGCTAAAAATAGCAGAGGGTATTTTATGGACCTGGGTTAAGCTTTTGAAGATAGCTTCATTGAATATAAAATATCACTAAAAAACCTGTGTCACTTGCTTTTCTGTAAGTACAGAAGGACCCCACTAGATATCCTTATCAGGTTTTCTCCCTTTTTTATGATTTCTTTTTCTTTTCATTAGTCTAAAAGGTATATGATCACTGTAGTGGTTTTATTTTTAATATCCTTTATTTATTGTTGATGGATGGACTTGATTATGCATTTAAATTACAGTTTGTGTCAGTGATAGGTATGAGTGTAAAATATAAAATGTGCAAGCTCTGCAATTCCTGTACTGAATCTTATCTTAAAGAAACTCAACCTCCAAGATCACAAACCCTGAACACATAAAAAAGAAAATTATGATGTAGCTTTTATTTTTCATAGTAACACAGGTGAAAAACAATGGGCAAAGGAGTCCAAGGAATGGAATTAAATAATTTTACTCTATTTTTTAATCTCAAATAACACTGAATTTATGCAGAGCTTTGGCCTAACAAATTATTACTCATGAGATAAGCTTAGAGATACTAAAGATGCCCATTGAAATAAAATTACAAACACCTGTCAATATTCTACTGGCTCAGAGTCCAGGAATACTAATTCATGTTTGGACTTGATCTTAAAGATCTTTTCCAAGTTTAATAATTATATTATTCTATGATTCAGGGGGCAAACTTCTAATTAGGAAAAATGCCTTTTTGAGCCAGGAGAGTAGGAAAATTTTGGGGAGGATGAGGATTTGGGAGAGGATGAGCAATTGTTTAGGACATGCACAGAAGGCATTCTAGGAAAAGATTTGAAGAGTTAGCAACAACATTGAAAGAGATGCTCCTGTCTAACAAGACCCAGCTTGAAGACTTACTAAGACAAAAAAAATGTCAGTGTAGAAGCAAAGTGGAGAAAAACTCCTATGATGGCAGAGAATCTAGTGCTTTACACTTACAGTTCAAAGCTTTCTTTGGAAATCACACAAAAATAAAACTAATAGAGTAAGAAGGTATTTTGTTTCATGTAAAATAAAAGGATTTCTTACAGTGGATACAATCCACAGACATATAATCATTTTATATAGTAAAAGGGAATGTGTGAGGTCCTATTCAAAAATAATGAAATTATTTTCATAAAAATGTAAGGTGTATGGTCCTATTCAGAAATACTGGACAAAATGTGTAAAGGTCCTATTCAGAAATACTGGACAGGGAATTTTGGCATATGTAATGTGAATTGGGATTGCTTTTTCAGAATTGAATTTCTCTTTATATGATTCTTTTTCAGCCCATAATAATCTATGATCAAAACAAACTCCCCTGACCTGCATATCATTATAATTATTTGACTTATTAGTTAAATAGGTAAGGATTGAACTTCATATTTTGAAATATGATAGAAGATATATAGACTTTCTGATTAATATGATTTTAATGTGGGCTAGATGAAGTACAGAATATCATATGAGAGCCTCATTAATCTTAATAGATTGCTGATTATGCAGATGGCAATCATTAGACAGACCTATCTGACCTATTTCACTGTCTGTCATTGGCTGCTAGAAAATGAGCCACATTCCACAAATGTCCATGGTTAAAACTTCTGCAACTGTAGTGCTGTGATATCAGATCCTCAGTTAACTCACATAAAGAATAAGGACTGCATTGTACAGAACTTTAAGCCAACGTTTTCAAAACAGTTTACTGTAGTAAGCTGATAATTTGATTCTAGACAAATCTCTCAGTGTTCCCAGTTTTGTAGAAGATAAGTTACCTAGTTAAGTCAGTGGCATTTTAGGAAAACCTAAGGAATTCTGTTCTGAATATCTGACTTTTCAGTAACAACTGTAGTCATCCATCTACTGGAAAAAAAGACTAACTCAAAGCCTGTAATAAGACAGACAAACACAAATTTGTTGAATTAATTTCTATTATCTTCATCCTTTGGTGGCTAAATGCTGTTCTCCCCACGTGCTGCCCTCCCTTTAACAGCTCAGGAAACACAGACCAGGTGAACTCCCCAGCCCTGCAAATGAGCTGTGATGGCTTGCTGGGTGCTTTCTTCAACTTGCCAGAGTAAAATGCAACACACAGCCACATGGCATGCAAAGCTACAGGGAGATACCAAGAACATCACTTGCTTCCCATTCTTTCCCTTCCTTCCCAGCTGCCCAGGGGAGATCACTGTGCACTCAGAATTACAGAGTTCAGTGAAATTAAGCAGTGAGGCATGCATACACTTTCCAAAGCTGAACAGATAATTTTGTCCTGGGTCTCTCTGCAAAGACAGTGCTTGGAGAAACTTTTGTTGTTGGGCAATGGTAAGAATTCAACCATGAATAGAAGATCTCTCACTGACACCTGAAGTTTCCTTACCCCTTCCCTAATTGCCTCTACAAAGAGTGGCTGATTTGTTTCATTTTTTGTAACCACTGCCCTGTGCTCTGCAACTTTAGATGAAAACCTCAAGTCTAGTACTGACATCAGAATATTTTAGCTAAGCAATTACTTGTGTGTTTTGATATTCTGGAAATAGAAGTTCCTTTAAACTTCCAATTAATGTGAGCTGGCTACTGCCTACTGCCTTTTAGATCAAGGTGCTTTTTTATGTCCAGTTTCAGGTATTGTACAGCTTTACTGCTCTGGTCTTATGCAATGTGAGAAAATGTAGTTTGCACAATGTTTTGAGAAGAACCAGAGCCACGGTAATTTCACATTTTTATGTGAATATTTCCCAACAGCAGTTGCCATTCACATAACGCCATAACTGATAGCTGAGTGTGAACTGTACTACAAAGACCTTTTCTGATTAAACCTGAGATATGCATAAAATAAAGGATATCTGAAGAACAGAAACAGGAAAATCTGATTATATAGGTTTATTGGCACCTTAGGTCTAACAACCATAGACATATTACATTGTAGTGTCAGAACACAACAGACATGAGAAAGGAAATCAAAGGATCCTGCCCTCATTGTATGCTAGCATGACACAAATAATTTGATTATGTTTCTGAGAGTAATTCAGTAACTGCTTCTAAACTCTTTGCTGACTCCAGAGCAGGAGCCACAAATCAAGGCTACAGGGAGTGGTATATATCAGCAAATTGTGTAGATCTGCCATATAATACCAAAGGTTATGTATTTCCCCTTTTTAGAATATATTAACCAAAGTCCATCATGTTATTGGACACAGCAGCATTCATTTACTTTTTAAAGGAAATTAAAATTTTTTTTTTACATACAGTGATATTCCCAAACCTGTTTTCTAAAATTAATTCCCAGTCTTAGATTTAACATTTAAAGTGTTCTGCCAAATTAATTATTCTAACAAGATTGTAAAAAAGTTTACCCTTTAATAATAAACTCAGAAGTTTTAGGACTAAATACTGTACATTTCTACCATCAGTGAAATGATACTTATTTCACTGATTTTAATTTGATTTTTTTCTAAGTAAGAATTTCATGACAGTATGGTGTGTAAAATTTAAAAAGAAAATTGCAGCCTTGCTGATGAAGGGAAAGGAATATTTATATACCAAATCAGTAGCAGGAAAGTGATGACTCACATACTCTTAAATGATCTCACATTTTTAACCAAAAATTGCTGACAATTTCATTAAATATGAAACATTAGATTAATGGATTCAGAACCTTAAAAATCTTCTATAGCAATTATCCTTAATCTATAGCCTAATTGGACAATCATAAATTATGCTTAGGGATAGATCTATTTTCTAATATAGATGACTTTTTATTCAACTCATAAAGCGTTAATACTTGTTAAAACCATACATTGGTATGTATTAATTTGTACTAATTGTTTGTACTGTGACGGAAATTATTCTATCATTTTTACTACCTACAGAAACACATGTACTGTTGAGCCATTTGCAATCTAAAATTAGACATAAAATTCACATATTACAGCAGATGGAAGAAGGGTAGAGGAAAGGATAACATGCTTCAGAGCTGAGATCACAGGATTATCTAGTTCCAACCATCCTGCCATAGGCAGGTTCACCTTCCCCTAGATCATGTTGTTCAAAGCTTCCTCCAGCCTGGCCTTGAACTCTTCCAGGGATGTGGCATCTGCTTCTCTGGGTAACCTGTTCCAGGGCCTCACCATCCTCACACTAAAGATTTGTTTCCTTACATGTAAAATACAGCTCTCCTCTTTCAGTTTAAAACCATTCCCTCTGTCCTATCACTATTTGCCCGTATGAAAAGTCTCTCTCTTTTTTGTAAGCCCCTATTTAAGGGAAAAGATGAAATAAGGTTTCCAAAGAGCCAAGCCTTCTCCACGCTGAACAATTTGAACTCTCTTGGCCTGTCCTCATAAGGGAAGTGCTCCAGCCCTCAGACCACCTTTGTGGACTCCTATGGACCTATTCTAACATATCCGCATCTTTCTTGTGCTTCAAGCATTTCTATTGCTCACGTTGAGCCTTCCATTCACCAGAACTAGAAAGTCGTTCTCAATGAGCTCATCTCCCACTCATGTATGGGATTGGCCTGGCCCAGGTGCAGCACCTTGCCCTTAGAAAAACTTCAGGACATTCTCTTGTGATCACTTCTCAGTCTTGTCCATGTCTCTCTGAATGGCATCCCTTCCTTCCCTTGAATCAACTGCATCAGTCAGCTCTGTGTTATTTGCAATCTTGCTGAGTGACATAGCCATAATGTAAGAGAAAAAGTCATTGACAAGATCTATGATATTGAAGAATACATGCAGAAGAAGAAATAGAGGGAAAAAATTGAACTTTTCATAGTATCTCACAGGAAATCTTTTAAGGTGTGTTCTGGCTATAAGACTACTGAATATTTATATAGGACTTTTATGGTCACATAGAAAATATTATTGCTAAATATACTAATAAGTATTAGGATTAAAAATTAAAATAGTGCACAGAAACTGTAGGATGGTGAGAAAAAAAGTCAATAGAATTAAAATCTTAAAAATTCTTTATGAGATTTATAAGAAAAGAGAAACAACTAGATAGAAGTTCTGTTAAGAAGATTCTTAGGGTTATTACTTCTGGTCCTAAGATGAACTTAAGCAATATTGTCACATTCCAAAAAAAGACAATCACAAAATCAGTATGAATGAACAAGACTATATCTTCCATATTAGGTGAATTCATTTTTCCATTCTTGCTAGTATTAGCAATGTCTTAACTGAATCCTTTTGTGGAAAAACTGGGCATAAATATTATGGAAGATGTAAACTACCAGATAACAGCCTAAGAGCGTCAAGAATTATAAAAGATCCACGAGAAAAAAGTAACCTAGTTTATAGAAGAGAAGACTGGGAGGAGACACACTAAAGCATTCAAATATGCAAAATGTACTATAAAAAAGTTACAGTTGTAATAAAGAAGATGAAGAATAATGGGTTTAAATTTTATCAGATTTCACCTCAGTAAGAAATAAGAAAAAAAAAAAAGAGCTTTATAAAAACACTCTATGGATTTTGAAATCATGAAACATTTAAATATTGCACTCTTAATAGTGAAACATTGAAATGGTTTAAAGAAGTTGTGATGTGTCTGTCACTGACTACTTTGCAAAATCCTAGAGAATATCTCTCAGGAATAAAATTTGTTAGATTAAGACAGGGATTAGGAAGGGAACAAATGACCTTTAAACCTCCTTTCTTATAATTTTATGATTTCTCTCTGATTTTCCACCTAAAAACAATATTCCACCAAATGTACATTCAAATAGTCATCACAAAAATTATTTTTTAAATAATTAGAGTAGGTTTCAGGAATGAGTTTAATTAGGAAAAAATGTAATAAAAAGTGTTAAGAGACTTGTGATTCTAAGATAGAAGAAAACTCCATAAGAAATCAAAACACTTGGACCACTTCATTATTTTAATATATCAGAGAATTCTCAGTTGATCCAAGGAGTAACTTAACTGATTTTATCCAGAGTTCATTTTGTATATAATAGAGTACATGATGAAAAAGTCTGAAAGTATTATCACTAGGCATTAGTAGCAATTCAGTATCCAGAAGTCTCATGTTAAATTTGCAAATCATCTCAAGTCCATTTTAGAGTGTTTGAAACTATTTCCCTATGCATCATTAACTGTTAATTGAATATTGGGTTGCTCACTTAATAGGAGTACTATTTATAACTCATTTAATAGTTAGAAGAGTTAGAGGTGAAATTTTCATCCTATGGTCATCAGTAGTAACTGGACATTGGTTTCATCATTGTTGGAAGGTCACTTAGAAGCTTCTACAGCAGCATTAATAGCACTGGATATATATGTTAAATGTTATTTTTTTTAAATTCTGGACATTTTTACAGTGAGGTAATTACCTAATGCTTTCAAAAACTCTGAATATATCTTATGTTGGACATACTAACTAGAGTTTACTTACCTATGTCTTCATTTTTTCCAATAATTTCTTTCTTACTTACCTACCTTGGTAAAATTCTGTTGTAATATCTATTAAAATTATCTTCCTTCAGTTTAATAGTGGTTTAAAATCATTAATTATTGCCTCATTGCATTCTTACTTGGAAGAAATAGTTTTGAATTCTAAGCAACTATTTCTAATCATTCTGTTTAATCTATAGTAGTAATTTTGAAAACATAATTATTTTTCTCCTCAGCTTCTTAAGGAAACATATTCTTTAGGAAGAATAATCATAGAATCATAGAACAACCATTTTGATTAGAAAAGACCTTTAGGATGATCAAGTCCAGCAAGTAATAAAAAAGCCCCAAACTGGTCTTTTTAATCTGTACATCTCTTTTGTATTTTCTGTCTTGCTATTCTATAAAGTTAATTAATATTAGAAATACTCAAACTCCAGTAACTTGTAGGAAACAAAATTTTTAAACAGTCCACAGGCATCAATTTTTTGTTAATAGTATAAAAAATGTGTACCTTAATGTGTATATATATATATATATATGTAAGTATGTATGTATGTGACATTTGAATCAGTATATACAAATACCTGACATGATGTGAAAACTATACAATGTAAAGCCAGACTCTTCATAGTGATGTTCAGTAAAAGGGCAAGAAGCAATGGGCAAAGTCTGAAATACAGAATCATAGATTCATTAAAGTTAGAAAAGACCTCCAAGATCATCAAATCCAACCTTTGAGCAAACACCGCCTTGTCAACCAGACAATGGCATGAAGACATCCAGTCATTTCTTGAACATTTTCAGGGATGGCAACTCTACCACTTCCCTAGGCAGCCCATTCCAATGTTTAACCACTCTTTCAGTGAAGAAAGTGCTCCTGATGTCCAAACTGAACTTTTCCTGGCACAGCTTTTGGCCATTTCTTCTTACCTTGTCACTAGTTGCCTGAGAGAAGAGATTGACTCCTACCTTGCTGAAACCTCCTTTCATTTGTACAGAGCAATAAAGTGCCCCTTGACCCTCCTTTTCTCCAGGCTATAAATAGGAATTCCCATGGGAAATCCATTACATAGAATCATCAAGGTTGGAAAAGACCCTTAGGATCAAGATCATCCAGTCCAACTGTCAACCTGGCACTGCCCCTGTAACCACATAACCACTAAACCACATCACCTAATCCAGATCCAGATGTCTCTTGAACATATTTCCTGTATGGGAAATAGGAGGTTTTTGTGTGGTTTTGCTGTTTCTTTTTTTAACAGGTGAAGGTACTGAAACAGTGAAACAGCTTGTGTTGTCCAGAGTGGTGGTGGCATTTGCATCCCTGAAGCAATTTTGAACTTGACTGTACTCAGCCCTGAGCAACTTGCTCCAGCTGACCTCATTTCAGCAGGTGGTTGGACATCTCCCTAGGTTCCTAGAACATTTATTCTGTGATTCTGTGAAATCTGTGCAAATAATTCTGAAGTTTTATTAACTTTCAAAAATATTTGGATTGAGAGAATTCACATGCAGCTTAAAAAATAATATTTTATTCTCTCTTGTGCTCTGGGTATGCCTGGTTTATTCTATCACTCTTTGAAATTGCTTTTATTAACATAAGTTCACAAACTTTGTTTTCTAAATTTAAAGGGTTTGAAAACTTATGATAGTGAAATATTAACTTGATGAATAATTCAGAGTGGAAAGAAGTGGTAGAAGTCATAAAGTCACATTTTGAACTGTAGCTTTGTGGTTGAATAACATGACCTTTCACATTTGAAACCATGATTCATGTTTAATCTGTAGTCCTCTAGGAAATTAATTTGGCCCATAGTCCATACCAGGGACCTGTTTCATAATCTTAAAAGATATTAACTGTAGAATATCCTCTGCTTTTGAGACAGATTTTTAATACAAAATCCAGTACGCTACAATTTTCTTTCTAGACTAGAAGTGGCAATTATAGTATTATTGGCAAAACATTTGGAAGGCAATAGAAATTAGAGGCATTGGACGTAACTGATAGCTGGCTAAGTTTATGTAATTAAATTAGTCCTTGACAAGTACTAAGTAGGTCACAAGGCAGTGGAGGATGAAGGATAACCTATGCAGCTAATTCAGGGCCTCTGACCTACTAACACAGGAACTTCTGCTCCATATTGCTCTCCCTGGACCCCGACAGATAATAAAAGAGAAATCGGTGCCTTTTTCTATTCACATGAGAAATAATTGTATGCAGCTATAATTCTTGAGACATATGGAAAAGTTCTAGCCTCCACTGGAATCAGGATGAGCACACAGTAAGTTAGTTCAGGTCTTCTATCTCAGTTCTTATAGCTAGCGTTGGCTACACCGGTTATTAGCTATTAAGTATTCAGTAATTAATTTGCTAGGATGGTGATGGAATTCAGAGGTGGAAGCACTGAGACACAAAGTTACTGAGGTTATCTAGTGAATAAAGTATGATGAGCAATGACTTAAAAATAAATTATGAAGTAACTGGAAATTTCATTAATAACCTTTAAAAAAACTGCAAACCAGTTACAAGACAGGAGATGAGGTAAATTTCTGGAATAGCCAAACTTCTGAGATAACTGTCTGTATTAACTGTACAGTTAATTTAAAATAATTCACCTTAAATGATAAGATTCCAAACATGTAAATTTAAGTGAGGTAAATCTTACAACTAATATTAAAGACATTAATGAAGAATCTGGGTGGCTGTAAGATCTCAAACTCTAATTTTTAGGCAATATATAAGTTTTGGGGGGGCGTTTGTCTGTTTTTGCTTTTTTAAGATGAAGGGGAAAAAAATAGCTCTGTAAGAGTCCCAGATGTCCTCTTTGTAGTGAGGGCTCAGAAGTTCGAAAATTAAAGTTATTTTACAGTCACAGAATCATTTATGTTGGAAAAGACCTCTGGGACCATCAAGTACCATCTCTGACTGCTCACCACCGTGTCAACGTAAGTGCCACATGCAGTAATTTCTTGAACACTTTCAGGGATGCTGACTCCACAACCTCCCTGAGCAGTCCATTCCAATGTTTCACAACCCTTTCTATGAAGAAATTCTTCCTGATGTCCAGCCTGAACCTTCCCTAGCACAGCTTGAGGCTATGTCCTCTCACCTCTCACTGGTTGCCTGGTAGAAGAGGCTGATCCCCACCTTTCTACACCCTCCTTTCAGGGAGTTTTAGAGATTGGTAATGTTAGTCCTGAGCCTCCTTTTCTCCAGACTAAACACACCAGGCTTCCTCAGCTGCTCCTCATAGGTCTTGTGCACCAGACCCTTCAGCAGCTCCACTGCCCTTCTCTGGACTCATTCCAGCCCCTCAACGTCTTTCTTGGTGAGGGACTCGGAACTGGACACAGGATTTGAGGTGTAGCCTCACCAGTGCTGAGTACAGAGGTCCAGTTCCTGTCCTGATCCTGCTGAGCACACTACTGCTGGTACAGGCCAGGATGCCATTGGCTTTCTTGGCCACCTGGGCACACACTGGCTCATGTTCAGCTGCTGTTGCCCAGTACCCCCAGGTCTGCTGGGCCCCTTTCCAGCTGTTCTGCCCCCAGCCTGTAGCACTGCAAGGGGTTGTAGTGACCCGAGTGGTGGAGTCAGCACTTGGTGATGTTAAACCTCATACAGTGGGCCTTGGTCCATTTATCCAGCCTGTCCAGATGCTTCTGTAGAGCCTTCCTGCTTTCCAGCAGATCAACACTCCTGCCCAATTTAGTGACACCAGTAAACTGACTGACCGTGCACTCAATCCCTTTATACTGATTTTCAGTAATGATATTAAACATGCCTGTTTTCAATACTGAGCCCTAGAGAACACTACTTTGACTGGCCTACCCTGAATTTAGCTCCATTCACCACCACCCTTTGGGCCTGGCCATGCAGCCATTTTTTAACTGACTTAGTCAAGATTAAAGAACAAAACCTACAACTCTTGAGAATAAACTCTGCAACATATCCACCAATCCGAATTTAACTCAACTTAAAACTACTTTGCCTCTAAAACAAATAAAATTTCCTGAAATATAGGAATAAATAGCATATCTTATTATTTTAACATGCACATTCTTATTTTGTATTATCATTTAAAAATGTTAACCTCAATTCAAAGAGTGATAACATAGTACACTGACTAATAAACCTACTTGGAATGAGTGATTTCCTGTTTTGATATGCCAGCTATTAGCTTAACATTTTGATTCAGAATAAAAGCCCAAATGTATTGCTTTCAGCTTAGAATTTAAAAAATCATATCTTTCTGAGAATTAATATCTGGGGTTATTTTTGGATGTCACCTCTTTCCTATTCATCCAAAGAACATTGTGCCTACTCTTTGCTTTACTAATGGGAATTTAGAATCCAAAATGAAAATATAAAAAAGTAAATACTTCTATGAATCATCAAATCTAGAAAGACCATTTTGAGCCCTTTGACAGAGTTCTGAAGTAGATGCCTAAATTGAGTGAATCATTGTTTCTTCCTTAACCCCAATTTTAATATTGCAGGACAAAGCAGGACTGTAAGGAGATGAGGAAGGAAATAAAATGAAAAAAGTTTAAAAATGGAAAGAAAATAAATCAAGCAAAGATTATGCCTTGCTTCTAGAATTCTTAGTTTTAATAAGCACTACTCTTTTCTACTGCTTCTCTGGTCCTGAATTTTCCATTCATTATCAGATTCTCAGTAAATTAGTTAGTTCTTCATTGTGCATTTGATCAATTAGCAGGTACCATGTCCCTTACTTATTTTGATACAATCCAGTGCAATACGGTAGATTAATATTTGACCTCTATATGTAATGATACAATAAATTAAAATAACAAAAAAAGGACAGCTATTTACATGCACATGGTCAGATATTTTCTAGATGTGCGTGATGTCAATTCGACTTCTGTCACTGATGCAATATGGTATGTCTCCTCTGATTTTGCTGCAAATTCCTTCAGCTTCTTGTGCTGATAAGAGCATTCTGGGGCTTTTCTCCCAGTTATACTATTTCATACCTTGAGTATAGAAAAGTCAAAGAAAGTTTCTGCTTTGGAATTTTGGATTGCTTTACTTTGTTTCTCTGTTAACAGCTATTGGTTATTAATATAATTCAAAAAGTATTTTAGTTACTTCTGAGTACAGCTATCCTGAGACTGCACAGAAAAAGTGATCTACAATACTAAACAGACAACCACACACAAATA
Organism: Peucedramus taeniatus; assembly: GCA_013400575.1. Taxonomy (NCBI): domain Eukaryota; kingdom Metazoa; phylum Chordata; class Aves; order Passeriformes; family Fringillidae; genus Peucedramus; species Peucedramus taeniatus. Next base: position 22,563 of record WBNO01021218.1, on the reverse strand, counting down.
AAAAAGCACACAGTTTGTCTCACTCCTACACTAGCTTTCCCTGTCCATATACACCTGCAGATTCATTCAGGCATTATAAAAGTTATGAATAATGTGGATAGTTTGGAGAAGAAAAAAAATCCAAATGTAGCACTCTCTTTCAGAGAGACAATATTAATTTCAGAATTAATGGAGAACATTTATAAAGTAGTCATAAATCTTCACAGTAGTTATTGATCCCAAAGAAGAATCTGCTGCAAATGAAATTCTGATTCCCAGAGAGTCATAAGATACAATGCAGACTGCTGAATTCTGTCTCCTAGGCTAAATGGTTGTGCTTAAATAAATGCAGAATAGGCTGATACAAAATCTCTCATTTGAATTTCACCACTTGTTTGACTTCATCTTGTGAAAACAATGCAATCTAGTGAAAGCAATGCAATCTATTTGCATGTGCAGATGTAATTCATTGTACTTGATGTTTCTTCTCTTTTTAAAACCCAAACACCCTAGTGTTCTTGTATACAGCATTCCAACAGAAGACTTGATTTCACTTATATATTTCTATCTGCAGTACTGTTTTATAAGGTAGTTCTAGACAGACATAAAATTTACTAAGGAGTTTAATTAGGTAGAAATTTTAGATTAAGCTAAGCATTTTTCCTACAGATAAATGTCTATTTGCCTAAAAAAGCACCCTTGCAAGAAGAAAAAACACTCACTATTGCTTGTGAGCATATTCCAAGTTGAATGTGTTTTCTGTCTTAGCTGTTCACAGACAGAGTAAAACATAATCTGAATGGAACACAGGGAAATGCTTTTTTTGTGTGATTATGGTAATACAACTGTAATTCTGTTATTAAAAATGTGGCATTGTATTACTGTAAAAGCAAGGCTCTATTTTCTTGATAGGCACTCTAAAAACTTACATTACTCTGTTCCAAATTGAAACATTTAGGGAACTTGTTGCAGCTAGATCACACCATTTTTTCAGTAAAAAACTAAGCCTTGCATACAATTACTGAAGGCAATAAAATGTACTATTGTAAGATCAAGGAGGTTTGAGATGACTATATCCTCATAAGCTAAAGAAGACAATCAATATGATAATTAGAGCATGTTAATTACTCTCCACTAGCAACAAAAAATGCAAATTATATACAGCAGGATATTAACAGCAGTTACTGCTCAATATTGCATGACTTTTCCATTAAGTATAATAAGAAAAGTTGTTAAATTATGGAAAATAAGAATAATGGAACTGTAATATTAAAGAAGTTTAGGTTTCCAGTTTGGCTGTGGAGGGAATCATTAGAAAGTTTTCTGAGGATTTGATACTGTCCATACAGGTTAGGCACACTTATGCAGTACAGCTGGGGAAATCTTTATGCATTGTTTTATTTTCACAAGGTAGAACAAGACTGGATACTCTGGCTCAGCTGGAAATAGTACAATGACCTATTCTGAATAATAGCTGTGCTGGAAAGCAGTTCAAAAATTTCATCCTTCTTTCTTTTTCTTCTTTTTCTTTTTCTTTTTTTCTTTTTCTTTTTCTTTTCTTTTTATTTTTTTTCCTTTTTCTTTCCTTTCTTTTTCTTTTCCTTTCTTTTTCTTTTTTTCAAAAACAAAGATTGAAGCTGTTTATGATGGAATTTTTTTCGAGAAAAAACAAGAGAACAAACTAAAAAGAGATAATAGAATTCTGACCATTGGAATTGCTTAAAACCAAAGATGGGAGTCTCTTTTAGACTGAGAGCTTACACCAGCACAAGAAAAAAAGTCATGGCAGAAATGAATGATTGATTTTTAAAGAATATTCTGAGGACTATAGACACTAATATTGAAACAGTGACAAAGCTTTCCCTGTCAACTACCAATGAGCAATAGATAAAGAAATAATGACTTTTTAATCAGTTAGGTGATGTTTTTTTAAAACCTGAGGACAGTCCTCCATGCCTATTACAGACATGTTTTATGAAGCATTAAATAAATTCACAATTTCTCAAAGAATTCAACAAGCCTTTGATTATGATCATTGACATATCAATTTAGGTTAATGAAAAAATTAATATTCAATAAATATAAAAAAATATTCATAATTGACAAATAAATATTTTACAAGAGCTTAAAATATGGTAACAAAAACAAAGATTTTGATAGATATTTAAAAATTATTTCTTCTGTTTGGCAATAAAACACCACCCACAATTTGAATTTTCATTGAATTACACTATGGTTTTTTAAAATAATTGGATTTCCTAGTGCCTTAATATTCTCAGGTAGGTATTGACATTCCAGTAAATTGTAAGATTTAAGACATCTACAGTGCTGTCAGTGTGAGCTGTTTTTAGGGTTTTATGTATGCAATAAGTGTCTTAAAGGCCTATAATCACAGAAGTAATGTAACAAATTTTTTTAAAGCATTTTCTTGTTTCTAGATTACAACAGAGCCTGTGCTTGCCTTTTTCTTGTTTTCTTTTTTCATGTTATCATGAATAATTGTTTGAGTTGGATAAGAGAGATAAAAAATGGGTGGTGGTGTTTGTGTTTTTCTTTCATATGTATTTGTTTGATTTGGTTGTTTTTTCCTCCTCCCCTCTGGGTGTTCCAGCTTTTCCAGAAAAATGGCCCACTTCAGATGGACTCCTGATGAAAGTAGAACAAATCATCATGGTAGATGGGATGACTTGACCAAAGAGAAGTGCAAACAACAGTAAAGGAATTTGACACAAAATCAAGATACCAAAATTAATTAGGACACACGTTATAGAAGAAATTATTTAACTATTTGTTGACCTAAAGTGCTAAGCAAGAATAATGAAACAAAGACTTTTTATAAACATCAGTTTAGCCGAACTAAAATTTGAAACTAAAATTAGTATGACTGGAATGATGAAGCATTGATATAATTGTATCTACACTGACATGACAAAATATGTTTATAATAGACTGATGTAATATACAAAATGGGGAATTTATAACAGGTAGTAAAAACAAACAAAAATTCAAGATCTATAACACTCAAGGGAAACCAACATAACTAAAATACTTCTGCAGTATAGTTGAAGACCACAAGTAGTGAGTGAATGCGGGTCAGCAGCTAAGCTCCACACAACTGCTGGCTTGCTCCCTCACCCCACCAGGATGGGGGAGACAATAGGAAGAGCAAAGGAGAGAATATTCATGGGTCATAAGGACAGTTTCATAAATTAAGAGAAAAAAAAAACAAAAAAAAAAAAAAAGGAGGCACAATGGGGGAAACCAGGACATCTCTCTTGTGGCTTTGGATGGGCTGAGACCTGGGCAGGGGGCTCAGAGAACTTGGCACAGAGCCCAAGACCCCTCTGCCCTCGATCTCAAGCCATGGAAACAGTTACCAACTTTATGTGAAGAGTTAAAAACCAGGGGAAGTAGAAAAAAAAGAGTAGCTTATTACTGAGTAGAGAAATAGAATGTTAAGATTCATATCAGAAGTGTACAGGGGGGTCAAGAAGTGCACAGGGGGATCAAGATGGAGGAATCTGGGTGTGTACTGCCCTCCTTCCTTCTTCTTCAACATCTCCATTTTCTTGGTGATGTTGGCACTTAGGGATTGGTTTAGAGTAGAAACTCACTGTCTAACATAGGTGATAGGTATTGGGAAATAATGGTAAACAATGTCTACGTAGTTTATAGTATAAAAAGATACCACTGCTCTGAGGGCGGGCAGTGTGCCTTGAGCTAACCTGCTGAACGCATCTCGGCTGGTCAGGGAGAACTTGTTATAGATAAGAAATAATAAACAACCTTGAGAACAAAAGCCAAACAGTTCTAACTCTTTCTTGGACCATCTGGCTGTGAAAAAGAACTCTCAGGAACATCCCAGGCAGGGGACCCCAAGAGCACAACTATTGCAAACGCAATCACTCAAAACCCTCCACAAGAAGGCTGACACCCAGCCACTCTCCAAGAAATGGCTAAAGTCCCCCAAAAAAACTCTGCTGAGTTTTATTGCTGAACATGATATATGTCATAGAATATCCCTTTGGTCAACTCAGATCACCTCTCCTGTCTGAGTCCCCTCCTAGCTTCTTAATGACTCCAGCCTACTCACTGGGGACACCTGTGAGAAACACAGAAAACCTTGACACTGTGCAGATGCTGCTCAGAAGCAGCCAAAACACTGGTGTGTTATCTAAGTCATAAATCCAAAACTAAAAGAATATGCTCTGTTAGGGAAAAATTAACTCCATCCCAGTCAGAGCCAGTGAAACAACAAAAGCAGAATTTAATAAATATAAAAAAGAAAAACAATCTTAAAATATTCTTTGGTTTTTCACCAGAGGGAAATGGTAGAGCTTAAAATGTTATTGACAACAGAATTGCAGAAGTTCTATAAAAGGAAAATTTTGGGTCACTTTGGTAAATTTCTAGTATGTCTAGAACCACCATCCAACATCCAGAGGAAAAAGACTACTGATGAGGAAATGGGATAAATAAACAATGACCTGGATATCAGGACAAGTTGTGCACTCAGCAAGTGTTCAGACAACACCATGAAATGGGTTCATGGAGGGTGTTGTTGGTGCATTGGAGGGCAGGACAGCTACTGAGAGGGACCAGACTTGCTGAAATTGACTGACAAACTTCAGCAATTCCAACAAAAGCAAATGGAAAAAAGATGCACAGGAAAAGGATTAAATCCATGTATAGGTGAACATCTGGGGCTGGTGCACATGACAGACAAGGGGAAGCTGAAAGAACTGGACAGAGAGTGGAGTGAGTGTCAAACCCTGGTAATTCAAGCCTTGACTGGACATAGCCCTGTACAACCAGACCAAAATAGCAAGCAATTCCTGCTTTGAATAACCAGAATAATTTTTCTTCTAATCAGAATAATCCTCTGGGCATTAGATTTTGTGTCAACTTTTTACACAATTTTCAATTTTGCAAGTAATTTGAAGAATATAGTAAAATCAGATCTGTAAATTTTCCCCTACAAAAAACTGAAGATAATCCTTATGTAACTAGGTATAGCTTAATTTAAAAAAAAAAAACTATATTATGTGAATGTTAACTATATTACAGTTATCAGGAAAGCATTTTGATGGAGTAATCTGAAAGCAAACACACAAAGATGTATAAGAACATTTCTATAATCTTGGAAGAGTGATGATTTGGAAACTGGATGTTTGATACACAATTACCTGAATTACCTGAGGCACAAACAGCTTGTGTCTACTCCATTCAAAGACAGAAGAAAACAAAACAAAACAAAACAAAACCAAAAAAAAAAAAAAATAGGCTAGACTTGCAAGACAGAACATCTTTCCTCATGTGAAGGACTCTTAACAGTGTGTAGAGTGGATTTATTGTTTTGAAATATAAAGAATCCTGTAGCAGTCTGACAAAAAAGTAGTAGACAAAAAAAACAATGGCATCCCTGGTATAGACTGAGGGGAGTTAAGGCGTATCAATGCTTGATGCAAGATCCTTAATTGCTAGTCCATACTTTAAACATCTTTGTGTCTAGAATCCACAGAATTTTCACTCCACTTTGATAATAAACAAAAGTATTGCTCTGAAACTGTTCATCTCTTTGAAATCATTAACTAACAAGTAATTTTCACCTCTTTTCTCATTTGGGTGTTATTTACCATCTAAAAACAATGTTGCTGCAATATTGGAATCTTGTTCAACATTCCATAACTGAAATTATTCAACCACAGAATTATTGGCACAATTTAGAACATTTGCAAATGAATACAAGATGTTGCTGACTACACAATAGAATTCATGGTTTCTGTTTTGTAACATCATCACATTTCAGGTAGGCAATTCTTCTTAAGAAAACATTATTGCCACAGACTAAAAAAATTTTTTTCCACTATATATATACTTTAAGTGCTAGTACCGTGAATTCTTTGTCATTGTATCCACTTATAATTTACTTATTCATATTGAAACCATATAGATTGAACTTTAGAGTTAGGTTATTGTGAGAGACTGGAGGAGGAACCTGGCTCAAAACATTTCAGCCTCATGTGTGGTGAAAGGGTCAAGTCGTGCCCTGACAGAGCGTGCCCTGCTCCACACACCCCACACCCTCAGAGGCTGTATCCCTGCCCTGCAGTGGGGCAAACCCAGTCACTGGGAGGCAATGCTCCGCATCCTGACCCTGGAGCCCCTAACCCAGCCCTTGAGTCGCCAACTGACTGGAAGTCCCACACGGGGGAAGGGCCCAGGAAAGCCAAAGGGTACTTAAACCAGAGCATGAGGCACACACAGGTTTTGATTCTACCTCCTCTTGGGTTTTGAATCAGCTGAAACACTACTGGAGCCATGGGTGGTAGCTATATTTGTTTTTTTTTCTGTATCTCTTCTCTCTTCTTCTTTTCGAAGTTTGAGTAACTTAAAATTGAATGAATTGGAGTTCGCTAAGTGAATGATTTATGAAATGCTTTATTTTGATTGAATGTTGCTTTTAGCTTTTTCTAAAGTTCCCTTATTTACTGAAGTTTGCCAGTAAAGTTTTTCTTGTTTTGACCTCTTAAGGAATAACTTGTTGTGTACATAAAAGAATCTCAAGCCTTTTTAAGACCCTTGTTGAGTAAGCTCTGGGGCCTTACAGTTATCCATCCACATTAATCAAAGTTTTCTGGTAGCTGTTTCACAGGGTATAGATGCAGCACATAGATCTCGGCAAATCCAACATGCCACATACAAAAAAGTTTTCTTTAAGTAAGCGCATCTACTTTGAGTAAACTTGAAAAATGTGAATGTGAATGACGTTCAGATGCCTTAAGCATACATTTCTTTTGTAATTTAAAATTCTGTTTAGGAAGATAAAAATAAATTCCAATGAGATTTTATATCACAAAACATCCTCCTTACTGAATGACTGCTGTTGATTTACCAATTAAAGACTAGGAATACTGTAGAATAAAAAAAAAAATGTTGAAAAGAAAAATGCATATGGTAACATTTTGTTACTTTGTAGGGGAGAAAAAAGCATGTCAATATGAGAAATGGCAGAGAAATTTTGAAGACATTTTGAGATTGCATTTCACCAAATAAGACTGAAATAACACTCTTTTGTTATAAATATGCAATTTCTTTATACCTATCAAACACATGCAGCTGGAAAAGAAAAGAAGCAAAAAAGAGAGAGAAAATAAGAATGTGGTTAAGAAGAGGTCTAAGAATGAATACAAATAAAACATTTAAAGAATAGTTTTTTGGGGTTTTTTTTCGGTCAGTGATAAATGATCTTTCCATAGATTTTTTTTCTTCAGTTATACTGAATATTAATGTTTGAGCTTTGGCAGAATTCTCTAAAAGTTCAGATCAAACTTAAAATTCTATTTGATATCTATTTTAAAAGAGCATTTAATTCACATTTTCTACTGTCATCAGTTTTCTTTTCAGAGATGCACACTGAAGTATACCCAGAATTTCAAAACTCTCATAAAACAAAACAATGACAGAAATTCTGCTGACAATGAAGAAATGAAGAATTGACGTGTGTCTATCAAGCCATCATCATAAAGGATTTTAAAAGACATTTAAATTCAATCTCATATTAGCTGTTTAAAATGCAAATATAATGACATGACAGTTGTCATTAATAATTTTGTACTCTTTATTCTTCATCTATAATATACTATTATTAATGACAGTTTGGGTACCTGGCAATATATAAAAAGATACTGATTTTCAGATTTAGCTAATATTTCCTGATCAATCCATGGTTCTAACAATTCATTTTCAACAGCCTATCATCTGGTGGTTTGTTGTCTATCTAAAAGAGAGACTTATATATGAATCATCTTGTACTTATTGTTGTACATATGCTCTTATTAATGCTGGAGGAAAAAAGGTTAGTCTCCATTGAAATGGGGTTTATATCACTTTTCTTTATATTAATTAATTTTATTTAATTTCCTAGAGTCAATAAAGGAATACCATAGATATGATGTGTTATAAGACTCCAATGACATATAGCTGTGAAGCCTGACTCTGTCTGCACTTACAGAATTGTGACAACTGTCCAGGCCTGGGTAAACATTCTGACCATAGAAGCACAGAACAGTTCAAATGAGAAGGGAACTCAGGGAGTCTCTAGCCCAACCTCCTGTCCAAACGGGGTCAGCCGTGAGGTCAAACCAGGCAGCTCAGGGCTTTATCCAATTGAATGTAGAAAAAATCCAGAGATGGATGCTGTGCAGTATTTCTGGGCAACTTCCTCCACTGTTGGGCCATGCTCACGGGAAAAAAAGAGGTTTTCTTCATCCCCCGTCTGAGTAACTTCTGTTTCATTTTAAAACTCTTCTCTTGCCTTTCTGCTATGTAATGCTATTAACAGCCCATCTACCTTGTCCCACATACATCTGGTGCTTCTCTAACATACCCCCAAAGCCTTTTCTTTCCCAGACAGAACAAGCTCATCTTCTTCGATATTCCCTCACAAGTCAAGTGCTCCAATGCAGAAGCACCCTCGTGGCCTCTGCTAAAGTCACTCAAGTGTAGCAATATTTTGCTTATATTGATGAAAATAGAATATTTCCACCTTTATTGGAAACAGTAGCCTAGCCTAGATGTGGTCTATTGAGTGCCTAATAATAAATTTAATAAAACCTACATCTCAGTCCTTTGTGTGACCTGTGCAACATTTGTTTTACAGCTAAATATCCCCCATGATTCTATGTAGAATCTCTGAAAAGAAAACCAAAAGACTATTTCTAAAAGAAATGGAAAAGCATCAGGACTTTTTGAGATCCTTTAATTTCACTTTTAGTAAATTCTTTTCAAAGTCTTAATGTAAACAGGCCAATAGGGAAAGAGAGATATGGTTTGACCATACCTAATAACTTGTATTCAGTTCACTTCATGTGTGGAAATTTTCATTTCTGGTGCAGAAAAAAAATGAGACCTCAGGATGTATTTGTGCAGATATTCACATAAACCTGTCTCAGGATCTTACCTCTATTCTGCAGGCAGACCGCTCCCACTTAGTCTCAAAAAAGAACAGGGAATGAATTGTGAAACAGGAATTTAAAGATTGCTCATGGGATGATGAACTGTATGAACCATAGCTTCAAATGATACTGCTGAAAAGCACTTCCTTCTGTGTGACTAGGAATGACATTTTATGCTCCAAACCTTGTAATATGCAAAAATAGAACACAGTGTATATATTTGGAATAAATAATTTATTAACCTAATTATAATCTCAACAACTCAATGAAAATACAGACTTTTTTGTAGTTCAGTTACAGCAATACTATGAGACTGGGATCCTTTTGGGTTTAAGGTTCTTGGAGTCAATGATCTCAAAGGTCTTTTCCAATGCAGTTAATTCTGTGATTCAGTGGGATTCTGTTGGCAACATCAGAAAAAGAAGTGAGGGTGGCTCATGGAGCTGCCAGCATCCTGCCTTTTTCTGTGGGAGGGGCATGATGGTGGGTGGAACCTTTGCCTCTGGCCTTGGTTATTCTTAGTTTTATCTTTATAAATGTTCTCATCCATTTGGCATCCTTCTCCTGGTCTGCCAGCTGAAGTTCTTCCAGCCCTGTGCACACAAAGGGCTTTGCATTGTTAGGCAGTGACAGGCAAGGGGGTGTCACTCCTTCTTCAGTGGGGCCACTACAGGGCTGGAGATGGAGCCAGGGAGGCAGCAGCCACTGGCCCCAACACTGGGGTTAAACCAGTGACACACAGATCAGGCCATGGCAACACTGAGCCCCCAACTTGCCAGGTTAACACACAACAGAGCCATGCCCTTTACAGACAGACAGCATATTTACTGGGCTACAGAAGAAACATATGGGAATTTAATCATGTTAAATACATACATGTGTCTCCATACTGCTAATCCTTGTTTTTCTGTCAACTAGGTAATGATTCACAGCTATGTTCTCATAGAAACCAAAGAAGGCAGTCAACTGTAAATAAACTGTTTTTTCTCTCCTCCTTCACCCTTAATTCCAAACTTTTAGTTGATAACTGAAAGACAAAAAATATGTCCTTTCCCAACAGCTGATTAGGGAGCAGAATATGCTTTACTCTTCATTTCATTGCATACAGTGTAGTAGCTCTTTACTTTCCACTGATTCCGCCACTTCAATTAAAGTGGTTTGTGCAAAATAAATCAGCAATACAAACAGCTTTATTTTCCCCTGACTGAATAAACCAAATTTGGCCACAAAACTGGAATAATAGAATTAAGTCACTTGCTTGGAATGTTTTTGATTACAATGACATGAAAAGACATGTCTCTCATTTTTGATGTCTGTTGATGCAGTATAAATATTATGCCAATGCATCTTGTTACTCCTTCATATCAGAGTTTATGGTAGAGTTTATTTTTTATTTGGTTTGCATATAAAAGTTTAAAAAACACATTTGATTAATCTAAGACCTAGTGAAAGTATGTCATAATTTATATGAATGACTGAAAGAAAAAGATTTAAAAACAGAGTTTTCAAATCAATACACTATGAAGCCTGAAAAATGTGCTGAGCAGTTGATATACTTGGGAATATCATAAGAAAAACAATATAGATGAAGGAATGGAATAGTAGCATGACATAAAAGGTGAGCTCTTTTAAGGCTTGGGAATGGTTTAAAGATTACTGAAAAACATATTTTCTGTCATTGTCAAAATTTTGACAGGTAGGAAATTCCCATTTAGATAGAACTTCCTTCTTTACTTGGGAGAACTAAAAAAATGTATGTGGAAAGATCAGCAACATAGACTTCTCATTTCTGGTTTTTAAAAATCAGAGAATTAGATATAGACAAGTCTGTATGTCCAAATGCAATGTATCCATGGCTACCAGAGGAGCTGGCTGATGTTGCTGAGGGGCCAACTTTATAATTTTCGAAATAAAATATAATTTTCAAAATATAATGTAAATTATGAAAGGTTACTGATGACTAGAAAAAGGCAAACATCACATTCATCTTCCAGGTGAAGGATCCAAGTAAAGGTCTCACCTCATCTGTTATGGGGCAAATCCTATCTGAAGCTATTTCTCAAGACATAGTAGACAATTCAAGTAACTGGAAGCAGCAAGATGAGTGTACCAGGGGTAACTCATACCTGCGCAACCTTACTCATGGAAGTAACCTCATGGAAGTGCCCAGTGATTTGCAAAGGACAGTAATCAGAACATGGGAAATGCTGATTGAATATTGGGATTTTTCTAACAGTGCAGATGGCCAAACCTTGGAGGAAGTTACCCAGAGAGAAGTGCAGTGAGTGTCGAACCCTGGAGGCATTCAAGCCTTGCGGACATAGTCCTGCACAGCCTGACTGAATTTGTCCTGCTTTGAGCAGGATGTTGGACTAAACTACAAGAAGTCCCTCTTGGCCTTAATATTTTTTGATTCTGTGATTCCATGATATTACCTTATAGCTTGTTGAAAACAGTAGTTGTTTGATTATTTTGACTGAAATATTCTTAATGGCAAGGAAATGCAAGTCCATTTCCCCAGCTAGTCTACCTGGACTTGATTTATTCTAACAGTTCTAGAGAGTGACAGCAGATTAGATACTAAATAAGTCTCATTTTAGACAGAATTTCAGTTCCACAAAGTATGGGTTAGAACACACATACTTAATAACAGTTTCTGAATTTTCATTTAAGGTTAACAAAATGTAGTGAGTAAGCACCACTGAAACAAAATCCAGAACTTTACCATTTTAGGAAAAAAGATATCTTATTAAGCTGAAAAATCACACTTTTTTTTTTTTTCCTCGCCTTACAAATCTTTTCTTCATTTTCTAATGCAAATTTAGGAGGAATCCTGGAGAGAAAAAGAATCTTAGTTTTTTACAGTCTGGCAACTAAGGAATTATCAAGCTAACTGGGAAATACAGGTATCAGCTCTCATAGATATAGGACCTTGATCTCCCATGGTTTAGAGAAACAATCTGCAAAAAGCTTATTCCCTGTGTTTTTTTGGCACCTTTTTTTGGGGGGCAGGGAAGAGCCTACATTTAAAATAAAAAAAATTATTGTAACAATATTTAATTAAAAAAAAGTAAAGGAAGAAAAAAATGTATTTGAAATCTCTATGTAAATCACTTTTGTAATTTTGGAAAATGTGAATAGAAGGACTTAAAAATATGAGACAGATGGACAGAATGCTCTGTCATTTTAGCAAAATCTTTGTTCTTAATAATTCATGTCTCTTGATTTCCCTGCCACTATTTAAAGCTGAAATAGAGGCTGAAAAACATTAAAGTGTTATGAAAGCATAGGATGCATATATTTAATGAGGCTCATGCCAAATGATATAGGATATTTTATCACTAGCATGAGAAGAAGTTAAAAACAAAAATATCTTACTCCTCCTGTGAATTAATATCCTGTTTTTCCTCATCAATAATTCATCTAGTTCTTGTGGCTACTACACAGTGTGAGTTCTGTGTCCTAGATCTGAATAAAGTAGAATTTATGCCCCAATTTTCACAAAGAATTATATAATTTCTTGACCAATAGATCTTTAGATGCATATAGAAACTGTAGCTGGAAGGACTTCAAATTTTAAATTTTACTTTTTGGCTTTGTTTTACAAATTATTGCTCTCTGGAGGTGTGTTGCATTCTGACACTCTGGCTTTAACTGTAGAATTGTGAGGAAGTATTGCAATAATACCTGTAAAAGCACACATAAGTCCAATGAAATATACTATTATTTCAGGCAGTTTGAGTTCTGGTTGCACTCACAGAATTAGATGGCTGAGAGTGTCAGCTGTCCAGACCTTAGGGGAGGAGAATCAGAACTGAGGCCCTGAATAACTTTGTAAATCATAGCAGAAGTGAGCAAAATTATACACAATGTCATCTGAACACTGATAGCAAAGCAGTGACTAACTCTCAAGCAATGAAGTACCAATCTGTTGGGTGACAGGGCAACACAGGCACAGAAGTTAGTGTTGAATGCAATTGCAGCTAGGTGAGTTAACAGGCCATATGCTCCTGGAAATTAGGGAGTAAACTTGAAAGGAAGTCTAATGTTTATTCTCCTTCTCAGTCAGTTAGGAGCTTTCAGATATGATGTATATCTTTGGAAGGACTTTTTTTTCTTATCTTTGAACCTAAACTCTTTTTCAGAAAATTTAATTTAAATTCATTCCACTTAGCTTCTGGCACCTTCCTGAGGAGTCTAACCTAGGCTTAAAAATGGCATAAGCTATTTCTGGGCTTAACAGAAATGACACCTCAAGAGAGAAATTTAAATGAGATAAGTTCTGAATCATCCTGCGGAGAGCCTACTTCTCTCCAACAGGTATAGACACAAATATCTGTTTGAAGACTAAAGTGAGATTGAATAAATCCAGATTTTGTGCTGTTTGAAGCAAATGGAGGCTTAAAATCATTCAGACCCATGTCAAGTTAATTAGGAAGGTACTAGCAGGATTGCATAAAAGTATAGGTAATGTATTACCTGTTTAGTTCTGTCTTTCTTCTGCTACACAGTAAAATACAAATTTCAAACAACCAACCAAAAAACAAAATACAACCCCAAAACCCTAAAAAGTACAAATCTACTCACAACCTCTGAAAAGAAAATAAATTTACAATGTGGTCTAACAAGTAAAAAAACAATTTTTCCCTGAGCAGGCAAGCAGAGAAGCAGAGTAAAAATCTCTCTCACAAGGATATGAACTGTGCAGCAAAGCACTTCTATCAGACCAGAAGATGTAGATATGAAAGTACAAGAGATCCCACATTGGCTAGCTGGCTGGCTGGCTGGCTGCATTGATTGGTTTATCTGTTCACAGCACTGCTAAGGCTGCTCTAAAGATCAGAGGTACCTAACTCCTATATTACCTACCTGAAAGTTAACCTCTGGAGAGTGATTCCACTCATTCTGACGTAGTCTCCTGGTCCAACCTTCCCTTACTGAACCACAATTTCTCCAGGCATATTTTGCTCTGCACAAAGAGACCTTGAGAGCAAGATGCATATTCCCATGAGCATCCAGAAAATATTTACTGTCTGATAGATAACAGCTGAGAAGTAGGATTTGCAAAATACGAGGCTAATCATTAATGTTCTGCGTAATCTAACCTCAAGCTAACTTGGGTCTCATCAGTCATCTGGGAAAAGAGTTGGCTTTTGTTGCTTCTTGGAACATCATAGCCCTTGGTATTGTCAAGTTGAGATCTCCCATCTCCCTGCTCTTTCTTTTGCTTAGTTTTTTTATGCATCCTACTGCATTGGTGTTTCTCTTCCAGATCTTTGTGTTGGTATGACCATCTCAACACTTCTATTTCTCTGTTTTCACTCTACTTATCTTGCCTGGCTTCACCTTCTGTAGTCTGTCACAGCTCAGCAACAGTGTTTGTGATGAAACTTGGTGAATATCATACAGCCATTCTGCAAAGAGCTGAGCTTTGAGTTACAGATGGCTCAAGCTCTGGTTGTTGATCACCTTGATTCAGAAACCTAAATCTAGACCTTTAACTACCATTAAGGGTAACTTAGTTATCATTAAAGAACAATATCAGTCTCTCCTAGGTTTGTTCCAAGAAGGTGCTGTTCTCCTATCTGGAAAATGTCTTCTTACATGGGTTCAGTACCCTTCCTAGCTTTGATGGGAAGTAATGAAAAGCCTGCACTCTTGGCTGCTCTGAAAGTGTTGATTTGCCTCAATCTCTGTGAAAGCAGCTAATTCTTCCCTTTGTTTATCAAGGAAGTCCTTTAGTACAAGATATTTTAGGCTGTGGAATGCCTCAGCTGCACATTCGGATATTCCTGTGCTGGTTTTGGCTGGAATAGAGTTAATTTTCTTCACAGTGGACGGGTTTTGGATTTTTGCTGAACACAGTGATGGGAATAGAAATGTTTTTGCTATTGCTGAGCAGGGTTTACACAGAGCCAAGGCCTTTTCTGCTTTTCATACTGCCACACTGGTGAGGAAGTTGGGGGCTGCATGGGGAAGTTGGAAGGAGACACAGCCAGGGCAGCTGACTCCAAGTGACCAAAGGGTATTCCAGACCATATGAGATCATGCTCAGCATTAAAGTGAGGGAAAGAAGGATGAAGTGGGGAACATTTGGAGTGATAGCATCTGTCTTCCCAAAGAACCATTTATGTGTGATGTACCCCAGCTCTCTTGGGGAATGGCTGAACACATGCCTGCCCATGGGATGCACTGAATTAATTCCTTGTTATGCTTTGGTTGTGTGTGCGCTTTTTGCTTTCCCTATGTAAACTGTTTTCATCTCAACTCACAAATTTTCCAGCTTTTACTCTTCCAATTGTCTCCACAATTCTTCTGGTGGAGGAGTGAGAGAGCTGCAACATGGGACTTGCTTGTTAGCTGGGCTTAAACCACAACGTATTCTCAGGTGTGCTGTAACACAAGAGTCATACAAATGAATATCCTTCTTCAGTTGGCAAACTCTCTTCCTATTACAAACTGTCAAACTGTCAAACAGAAAGCATTTTTATTTTTTTTTTGTGGTGAAAATGACCAGAATCACTCATTATGCTTCTCCAGATGCAAATCATGTAAATGGAAGTTTTTAACAGATCAAATTTCAACTCAGCTGTCTTAATCAGACAGTGTGAGACTCCACCTAAAGTACTGTGTCCAGGTCTGGAGTCTTCAGCACAGAATAGATATGGATGTGTTAGAGTGGGTCCAGAGCTTCTTGATTAAACGTCAGGTACAGTCTTATTTCTGTTATATATCAAAGCGTGGGACTACACTTCTTGAAGAAGTATCTCTGCATTTTCACTATAAATTAACTCATGCCAATTGCATTACATATCATGTAGCATACCTAAATTTTATTAATAAAAAAAAAAATTCCTTTTTAAAGTCCATTTATTTCTTAGGCTGGTCAAAATTTCAAAACACAACATTTTGTTTCCGTGGGGATTAATTACAAAAACAACCACTCTGGCACTCCTCTGCCTTCTGCAATGCAAACTTTTTAAGACATTTGGTACTTAATGTAGAAATGAGTAGGCTGAACCCAACTGTTTGGGTGCACTGATGTTGACATAAAAGAATCAGCTCGGCTATGAACAACAAACAGAACTTCTCTGGTGATGAGATTAAACATTTTCCCAAATAAGGAAATTGTAACTGAGCTGCTCTGGTATGTGGGATTCATAGGTACCAGAGTGCATGGAATTCCACTCTGAAAGGAATCATCTTTGAGTGACATAGAATTTTTCCCTTGAAAAAAGCATGAAGTCTCCTGATAATGGATTTACTCCTCAGTCACTTAGGTGGCTTGTCCAGCCTCCATAATGGATGCAAGCAGCATTGAACACTCTCAGTATAATAAGCAGATTGTTAAAATTCTCTACATGTTACAAAACAGGCTGTTGTCTTACTATTTGTGAGGCTTATCAGAAAAATCATTATTGGCAGGAAATTTTAGTAAGATCTGTGGCATGTTTTATCTATCATCTGAGGAGACTTTTTCTCCCATTTTTTTCATGGTAAAATATAATTAAGAGAATGAAACTACAGAGATGTCATGAGGTGAATGGGCCCAGGGGAAACACTCAGCTGCAGATAGCTATAAGCTGCAAATACATTCCTAAAATGTTTATAAAATTATCATGTAAACAAAAAAAAAAGAAATTCCTGATAAAGTTTTGGAGGTTTGGAAAGGAGACATAAAGTTGAAATGGTCTAAGGACAACAAAAATATTTTCTCTGTGATGGAAATTATAACCAAGAAAACAGGAAAGAAGAGGTATTGCATGGAGAATAAAAAAGATTGCACACAACTAAGCATGAAGGTTGTATAAAAGGGCAGTCCACAGAGAGTGAAAGTGCCACTGCCCTAGGAAACAATGCTCTGAGAAGGCAGGAAATTATTTAAGGTGTTTTATTGGGGTTTTTTTGGGTTTTCTGTGTTTGTTTCTGTTTTTTTTTTTTTTTTAATTATTATTTTTTAATTTACATAGATGCTGGTAAGTAAAGAAAAGAGGCACTGTATGCTTAAAAACCCTTGCCTTCTAGCTGGGTTTTCCGCAGTTCTTGTCAAGATGGAATGAGAATAAACCAATGACAGCAAAGAAGGTTTTTATTTTATCCACACAAGTCTCTAAGCAGACAAGATTTTGGCAAGGAAATAAATAGAAGCCAGAAACAAAGCAAATAAAGGAAGGGGGAAAAATCAACAAATTTGACTGAACTAGTATAAAAGGCCTCAGTTTTATTAGATCTCATACAAGTTATTTTTAAATGCTCAGTATATTGTTTGCATAAGAATATTATAAATAAATGCAATAATGCAATCCTGCTGTAGCCTTGTTCTTTTATCTGCTATGGGGGAAATTAATGTAAAAGTATGTCAGCAAAAGTAAATCTCAGTAGAACAGACAGCCAAAAAGTAAGGAAAAATTTTCTTACTTTTAGTACTAAGAAATGCTTAGTTGTCCATTTACATCCTCCCAAATGCTGTCTTTAGAAACACATCATATATGCTGTATTTTGTGCTCAGATGCCAAAAAGCATAAACAACAACAACAAAAATCCATCATGACAAGGGTGAAGAAAAATGTTAGCCTACACAACAGATTTTCTGGGAGTGTGGTTTTATAATACAAGATAGATAGAACTGGAAGCAATGTTCAAATCTCCATGCATGTTTTGAGATTTTCTGCACTTACATATATATACCGACCCTGTTTGCAAGTGATAAGGAAATCCTACTCTTCTACAGATTAAAAACCCCCAACATAATCATGGCCTATTCTTACTTCAATCATATTTTTCTTAGATTTGTAAATTTTTTTAACCTTATATATACCAAAGCATTTCAATGATCTATTGTGTAGCAAATGCTAAAAATCTTAGTTATTAGTGAGCTACAAGCTGAAATTCCAGCCCGCCCTTTAGTCAAAACTGTTATGTGGATGGATATCAGCATGGTGATGTTAATACCCAGGTTGTTCAGGAACTCCCCAGCCAGCCATCTGCATACATGAGATAACTGATTGTAGACAAAGGACTTTTAACCAGTTGACTGACTGCACCACTAGTCACCTTCATCATCAGGCATTTTATCCAGAAAGATACTGTGAGAGACAGTATCAAAAGCTTTGCTGAAGTCCAAAGTTTACTGGCTTTCCTAGATCACCTAAGTAGTTTACCTTGTCATAGAAGGATATCAGGTTCAACAAGCAGGATCTTCCCCTCATGAAGCTGTGCTATCTGGTACCGATGACTGTGTTGTTCTCCAGGTGTTTTTTAGTACTTCACAGAATACCCTTTTCCACTATTTTGCCAGGCACTGAAATGAGACTGATGGGCCTGAAGTTTTTGGGGTCGGCGTTCTTTCTCTTCTTGAAAATTGGGACATTTGTCAGCTTCCACTCACCTGGGACCTCTCTGGATTCCCAAGAGTGCTTAAAATTCAATTCATCCTTAAATCTGCTGATTTATATCCCATGTGAATTATCCCAAGGACCTCCAGGCAGCTCCTGATGCAGAACTGATCAAACTGTACATAGAAAAAATATTTGTAAAGAACCAATAGAGAACTCCTCATAGAGTTACAAAAACCATCATGCAGAGCAGCATTCTGTACATAGCTGAGATATTTGAGAGATGCTTTATATGTAGTTAGGATAATTGATAGCAGTGAGTTATTCATATGCTGTAGTGGTCACACAGGATCATGGAGCAGCTGGAATTTTACCCAACCTTGCTGAAGATTCTACTGCAGTGATTATTGCAGTGGAGACCCCCATTGCCATCCGACAACAATTGGTCATGCTGCTCAATAGGCTTGATTTCCCATATGAGTGTTATCATTTGCCAAGATCCTGATAAATTATTTTTGCCTTTTAACAAACACTTTATCCAAGAGACTGTGAGTGCATCCCTAAGAATTCACATACACATAGTTACTATAGTAGGATTAATGTGTCTGGAAAAGTGCAGAAAATTTTATTTATGTTTCAGGTCGAGAGTGCATTTGAAGCTCAGCTGCAAGGGAATTACAAATTTCAAGGAAAAAACCCAGACCTGAAGAAAAAAATGGCCTAGTCAAATGCAGTCTTTTTTGAAATAGGATAGCAAAATTGGAAAAAACAAGTTACATGATTTATCAGGAAGTCATTAGAAATCTCCAGCTACGCATACTTTCCAGTTAATTGACCACCATTTTATGAAAGATGGCAAAGCATAAAATAACTGAATATAGGTGGATTTTAAATATGTTGATCTTAAAATTTAGGTTTAGCTCAAATACTCCAGCTCTGTGGATCATAGGAAGTTCATGAATGTGACAAGGGGAGCCTTCTTAAAAAGAATATGTGGTGCAGTCAAAGAGGTACCTTACCCAAACATGATGAAAGCTCTAGCATGCTTGAGAAAATGTCTGTCTCTGAACTTTAATAACAGAATTGTTAAAATGCTTTACTTATTGGACATACAACCAGTATCAGTCATGGGATCTGATTTTCAAAAATAACACCTGTACATTGTCATTTCCATTGATGGGTGCATGGGGCTGCTGTGTCCAGTGGGGTGGGGAATACGCCTTCAATTACCTTGATAAAACCAAGTCATATACCTGAAGCAAAAACAGGAAAATGCTTTTAGGTCCAAATGTAGCCAGTAAGAACTGGCCTTCCTATTTTCACATAAGCATTTCCATTTTAAGGTAGTGTGCTTGTTTTGCATCAAGGAAGTGACGTTCTAAGAGAGAAGCTGCTAGCAGTTTCTTCCATGTCTAACAAAAAAAAAATCAGTAATTAGCTTTGAGAATTGACAATCTGTTAAACCACTGAGAAAGCTAATATGCCTCTATGAACACCCATGTAAAAAATGAAAAATCCCAGGAATTTCCTCTTTCCCTTCTGGTCATCAAGAAAGTAACAAGGCTGGCCCAGCCCCCCTCTCAGCTGGTAAAGTTTTATATTTTGTTTCAAACTAAATGTCTCATGGAGTTAAATAATTCAGATTAGCATAATTATCTTCGTCAACTAGATTAATAACCTTTCCTAATAATACTACCAGTTTCTTAAACACTAAGTAAAGCTAACTGGTTGCTATCCTTACACTATGGAGCATGGTTTAAATTCTTCTACACTTCTTTTCATGCTCTATTGACTAAACCCTTATGTCAACTATCTCATTAGTTTCTAAGAATCAATCTCTACTTGATACATTTTTAATTTGTATTATAGTACACTCTCTAACTTTGTGAAATACTTCATACTATTTTCTGCTTTTCTTATTCATTCTTGTCTTTCACACATTCTAACTGGTTTACCATATTTAATCTCATCTACATTTGAATGTCTTTTGAATTTGAAACTCTTGTGAAATAAAGAGATTTTTTAAAAAAAATCTGACCATTGGTGCAGTGCATCTCAGTGCTGGAAGATCTATTACATGGGGAGGAAAAATAAGATGACCACTATCTTTTTTTTAAATAATTTTTTTTACACATTTAAAGTTAAAACCAGTACATTTTCCACAACTGACACTAGTAAATCAAGAAGTTATTGAGGTATATCTGAGATTTCATTTTTGCTAGTATATTTCTCTTTTCTAGACCAGTCAATACCATGAAACTGTTGGAATGCTGTGCTAAACCTCTCTGAAAATAATTTTTTACGAGGTATAGCATTTTTCCTCTTCATTCATTGAGAAGGCGAAAATTAAAATCTTGACTAATATTTCTTAGTAATCTTGACTTCAAAAATAAGCTAAATTTTAAAAATGGGATTTCATTTGTTTCAAAAAAGTCAGAGTTAAAGATAAATATTTAACTTTTTTTAGAACATCACGAAGACATTAGAAACTGTTGTAGGAAGGAATTAGCCCTCAGTAGATCTAATCATCTGGGATACTTCAGAGATGTCTCTTCACCTGATTAGCTTGGCCTGTCTTGCGGTGGTGTTTAAGCACAAAAAAAATCATTTTGTGTATTGAAATAACCTTGAAACTCCAATTCTATGATACATAGTCATGTAGTCTATTTTTAAATGTTCACTACATCCCACACTTTTGAATTAGCATAAATATTGTCATTCAGAGTTTCTTTGTACTCAAATACAAAAGCATCCAATTAAGCCAAAGCTTCCAGATATATGTGACAGCACATAACCTCTGTGAAAAAATTAAGGCCAAAATCCAAAGATATCAAGAGTTAAAGTCAGTCCTTTACTTAAGTATGAACTATCCATTACTACTGACTGATTTCTCAGCACATTGTGTGTCATTATTTACCTATTTTAAGTGAAATAGAAACTGCAGTTTCACTTTACTGGACACGCTGCCGACAGTACAACTTGATTTGAAAACTAATACTTTGTATGACTTTGTACTTATGTAACTAGAGAGGATTGTGGCATTACAAGAAGACAGTAACAAGGACAGTTAAGTTTGTACCCATTGCCCTTTACCTTGCAAGGTTTGTCACAAGGATGGATTAATGTTGTACTATTTTCTGTTCTCATTATGCTCTACCTAAAAGAGAATGAGGCATCAGAATTTTAATTCCTCCTGTTTCTAACACCTAACATGTTCTGCAGTTTCTAGTAGAATTATAAGGCATTTTTCTTCATTCAGTGCTTTGTTTTGAGTAACTTAATTGTTTGAGACCCTGTGATAGTGTTTAAGTTCTGTTGGGCATAGTCTGATTCTCATCGATATCTTTCTGACCACTGTGAGCTAGAAAAAGAAGAAACACATACAATACTGACATGCAGCTATGAAAATACTACACTCCATGCTTTATTTTGAGCTTTATTTTGGGAAGCAGTTTTCATTTTCTGCTCATGATAATCTGCAGGCATAATTAGTCAGGTACATTATTATCTGGCTTGTTCTTTGCAACACTAATGAAGTCAACACTATAGTCAACACACAATGGATTACTTCCAGCAGTCCTAGGTATAAAGGTAAATGCCAAACACAGGAAAATCCCACCAAACAAACATCTTTGTGAACCTTGTGATAAAAAATACAATATTAAGCCATTTATAGAGGTTTTATAGTTGTTTCTAATTTGGCAGCTTCAATCCAGATAAATCTCATTAGAAGCATATGATTTTATCTGGCTATTTAGAGATGCCAACCTCTCTATATTGACTATAAAAGGAATTTATATATCTGAACTATTTTTTTCTTTTTTCCTAAAAAACACATTTTAAAATACACCACAGAATAGTATATGAGCATCCATTTCATATCAATACTTGTCTAGAGCATAATAAAAAGCATGCATGTCTACTGTAGACTACAGTTGAAGCAATTAGTCCCAAAAAATGAAAGTATTTAAGTTCTGAGGTGTTCAAAAGTCTACATTAACATATGTTTGTCTACAATCAGAATGTTCATTTCTGTGTACATTCTTTCCTTCAAAAGAGAGGGAATCTTCTAGCATGCATTGGTCACTTTGTCGTCTTTCATTTTAGATTGATTACAATTGAATAACTCAGAGATTTCACAGAATATTCTGAATTGGAAAGGACACACAACAATCATCAAGTCCAGCTCCTGAGTGAATGGTGAATTATACATCCTGTAAATTTGGTGGTTCCTTGAATATTTTTTGTTGTGTGATTTTTCAGAAAACACAAGCTGACATAAACCTTATTCC
>WBNO01021217.1:244337-267727 GCA_013400575.1 Peucedramus taeniatus | reverse complement strand
CGGGGCTGCCCGCGGCTCCGCTCCCGGCCCCGCTCCCCGCTGTCACCGCCGCCATCGCGCCGCCGCTTCCGCCCCAGCAGCCACTTCCGGCCTCTCCCTTACGCCACTTCCGATGCGACGCTCGGTTGCCATGGCGACGGGGGAGCGGCGCCGGACGTGGCGGGGCCCGGTTATCAGGGCCTGGGCGGCCGCCACGGGGACGGAGCCGCCGCGGCCCGTGTCCTGCTGCACCATGGGGACAAGGACTGCCGTGAGGACGCAGACATGGGTGGAGATACCGTCCCTCGAGGGGTGAACGGCTGCTGGCACCCCCAACCCCGGGCCCGTGTCTCTTACTGTCCACCTGTCCGCAGGGCTCCCCAGTGTCCCTGTGCATCCCATGCTCATCTCCCCGTGACACCGGGTGGGGTCCTGGGGACCCCCGCCCCACCCGAGGGTCCCGCTCCAGCCCCGGGGTGGCTCCGGGTGATGCTGGAATTGGGCTCTGAGGCCGCAGGTACAGCCAGGTGATCGAATTTGCACAAGGAACAAACGTTTGGGTTAAAAGGTCTAAAATCAGCTTTATTTACAGCAGGAAAGGCAAAAGAAGCCCCGCCAGGGTGGGGGCCGGGCTGCTCCAGGGGCCTTTGGTTGGGAGTCCTTTCCCCAAGGGAAAGAGCCCAGAGCTGCCACGTTGCACCAGGAAAGCAGGAAGAGCCAGAGGAAGTTCCTGCTGCCTCCTTTGTCCTTGCCTTTCCTGCACGTTTTTTTCCCAGAAGTGGAAAAGAGCACACCTAACCCAGCCAGGGTGTGTTCTGTGAGCAGTTTGGCACGTGGGACAACATTCCCTTCATAGCTGTGGACCCCAGTCAGCCCAAGGACAAAGGAATTCCCACTGGGAACAGGGAGAAGGCAAAGGGAGCACCCAGCCATCCACCCATGAAGAGGGTTTGCTGGAGAGCCTAAATCAGAGGAGAAGGAGGAATGGCTGAGCCCTGGCTGTTACAGGAAGAGAGAAGCAAATAAGCAAACACACCCCCCAAGGCGAGGCAGGGGTTCCTTTGGTGCCTTCTAAATTCATAAACAAATCAGCAAATCCCTCCTTGATTCCCCCCCGCTCCTGACAGCACTGTGGGGGGAATCCACCTCACCTCAACCTCTGCTTTATTGGCACTGCATCTCCCCAAAGTGCTCTAAAACCAGGGTGCCACAGCAACCACGATTAACTGGACCTTCTGCCACTGGATTTCTTTACCCTGATTTAGTAACTTGATTTGCACAAGTGTGGGAAGGTTCTGGAAGGTTCCACACAAGTGCAAATCCGTGTGGTTACGGACTGTGGCCCTCCCTTCCCACAGGGTCCAGCCCGGTTTGCCCACAAGGATGATAAACACAACCAAGCCAAGATTTAATGAAAGTCCTGCTCCCCTGCATCTCTTCCCTGCCACAATCTGAGAGCATCCAGGCCCAGATCCATTGCTAATTCCACCTGAAAGCAGCACAGGTTTCCTTTCAGCCCAGGGAAATGCGGAGTGGCCGCATGGAATGTAAGTCACACATTGGTACTCCCAAATCCCGTAAATCAGCATCCTAAATCCTGCAGCTCGCAGAGCTCAGCTGGGTTACAGAGTATCCACAAATCCCTGGATTTGTTAGCTCCTGGTTTTCAGCGAGGGAGGTGATGTGGAAGCGGCCCTTAGAAACAGCCCACAGAACATGGACAAGGCAGGAGGCCACGGCCAGATCCACAACCCCAAAATCCCGTTAGACACAAAGATCCCTTTGGAGCCAAACTTCTTTTGGAAGAGCTGTCTGGGCCCAGCCAGAGCGACAACCAGGAGCTGGAGAGAGCAAAAGTCACCGGGAAGGAGGAGGCGTGGCTGGAGGCTCCACTGGAAAACGTGTGGGCAGATCTGTGGACAGTGGGGTCCGGCCAGGCCGGGCTCAGGTCCCCGCCCGGGACACCAGGTAGTAGAGGATGAAGAAGATGAGGACGAGCGCCACGGACACGGCGAGCAGCAGGCGGCGGTTGTCGTGGCCGGAGCGCGCCATGCCGGAGAAGCGCTTCACGCTGCCCGTCAGCAGCCCCGTCACGCTCAGGAAATCCGAGTCCTGCCAGGAAAATGTGGTAATGGCATATCCTCTGAACTGAGAGAGACACAGCTCTGCCAGGGTTTTCCTGGGAAGCTGGGAGAAAGCTCAGAGAAAAGAAGGAGAAACAATTCTTATCTCCACTTGCTGCACCTGTTGTTGGGCACATGTGGGATGTGTTATGGAGATTTGTTTAAAAAAGGGTGATTTCTTAATTGGACACTGGTGATGGTGTTTGGATTGATTGACCAATTGGATCTGTCCCTATTGGACTGTCTGAAAGGGCAATGGGTTTTTCTTAGTAGTAGCAGTATAACATAATATAGTACAATAAAGAGACTGGTCAGCCTTCTGCAATCATGGAGTCAATGCTCATTATTACCCCGTCGGGGACGTCGTACCACCACAGGAAAAGACACCTTGGAGGAGTCACAGAATGACAGAACTTCCTGAGTTGGAGGGACTCACAAGGATGAGCCAGTCCAAGTCCAGGCCCTGCACAGGACACCCCAACAATCCCAGTGCTGACTTAGGGCCTCTCCCTGAAGGGCTTTTGCTGTCCCACCTCTCATCCCAATTCCCTGATTTGCACAGAAAGCCCTGTGTCCCATTTCCCAGCTCCTTACCATGCCATCCAGGTAGCGGTTCTGTTCCTCAGCATCCCTATCAATATCCAGAGCCAGCTGCAGGGCAAGGCAGGAAATGGGCATTAATGAGCTTTTAGTGTCCAGAGAACCTCTAAAATCTGAAATGCAAATTATTTAAACAAGCTACTGCTTTCCCAGCTCCAACAGACACACAGGGGCTTGTCTGGTGCAGGAACAAGGAAAACATTTCCCTGTCAGGCAGGTGAACTTTTCCAGCTCTGAAAATAAAGCCTGGCTGTCTAAATCTGCCAGCTAGAGAGGAGAGTTTAAACCCTGGGACACAACGGCAGGAATTGAGTCAGCCCTTTTATACAGTGAGTCATCGACTTCTTTCATGCTTTGTGCTAACATTTTTTAGAGCTTAAAGCTCTAAATCAAAGTGTTTGATGTTAATAGGAGCAAACCAGCTTTAAGAACAGTTTCACAGAGACACAGGTATTTTCCAAAATTAATTTATCTGCCTTTTTTTCATTAATTTTTCCCTGAGGAGGTGAGCTTAGGAACACCCCTATGTTTAGGTGGGACAAGGCTCGGAGCAACCTGGTCTGGTGGAAGGTGTCCCTGCCCATGGCAGCCCCATGGCAGGGACTGGTCAGACCTTTCCATGGTTCTGTGATCCCCTGCAGAGCCTGTCCTTCACCTCGACACCTGCTGTGACCTCGGCACTCACCGACTTCAGCCTGGTGACCTTGCTGGCCAGGCTGTCGGCCATCCGCTTGTTCTCCACATCCAGCAGGTCCTCCATGGCGCTCGGACTCTGCCCTGGGGAGAAGAACGAAGAGCACACATCGTCCCTGCCCGGCCACAGCACAGCTCTGCTCCCATCACAGCCCCTCCTTGCACGGCTCCCGCCGTGGCATCCTCTGAAAATGTGACCAAAACACCACAGACCTCCCCCAAACAGCCCAGGGCGAGAAGCCAGACTTACACCCTGAATTGCCACCAGGGCCCAGCAGCAGCTGGGGTTCCCTGGCCAGCGACATCCAGGGGGGAGATTTGGGTGAAACCCGGCAAATCCGGGGCCCTCTGCCCCTCGGCCGCGTTGGGGTCTCCCGGCATTGCCCCCCATTGTGGGGCAGCTGGGGCCCGGGGGGGATGAGGAATTCTGGGGCAATTAGGGGCAGCTGGGGGCTCAAAGGGGTGCTTAGGGTTTATGGGAAGCGCTTAGGGATTCAAGGGAACAATTAAGGGTTAGAGGAGGAAATTAGGGATTTGGGGGGGGGCAGCCCAGGACCCCAAACGGGGCCCAGGTAGGCAATTAGGGCTTATGGGGGGGGGCTATTCCCGGGCTATAGGGGAGAAATCGGGGCACTGCAAGAGGGTTCCGTGGGATCGGGGGCTCCTCCTCCCTCTGCCCCGCTCCAGCCCCTTCTGCCCTCCAGACCTGTCCCTGTCGCTGTCCCTTGTCCCCTCACCTCGGCCGCGCTCCGCCATGGCCGCCCCGGCCCGTCCCGCCCCGCCGGGCGGAGCCGCCACGAAATGTCCGCCCGCTCTTCCTCCTCCTCCTCCTCCTTCTCCTTCCCCTCCTCCTTCTCCTTCCCCCCGGTACCGGGACCCTCGGGCCGCTCGCCCGGGCCGGGGCGGAAGCGCTGGAAGTGCCCCCCGAGGGATCCCGGACCGCAGGTAGGGCCAGCGCCCTGCCCGGGCACGGGGGAGGGACAGGGGCTGGGGGAGAGAGCAGCGGCTTGGGGACAGAAACCGGGGGGACTGGGGACAGATATAGGGCTTTGGGGACAAGAATAGTGGTCTGGGGATAAAAAGAAGTTTTGGGGAAATAATTAAGGATTTTGGGGGGAAAAATAGAGGTTTTGGGGGAAAAAGAGGGTCTTGGGGTAAAAATAGAGGTTTGGGGAGGAAAAGAGGGGCTTGGGACGAAAATAGAGGTTTGGGAGGGAAAGTAGGGGTTTAGGGACATAAGTAGGGTTATGGGGACAAAAAAGGGGTTTTGGGATGTACCCAAATGGTTGGGGAAGGAGGTGGCAGTGTGAGGAGGCAGTAGGAGTATGGAAAAGGGGGATATGCCCAATGATCCATTGGTTCATGTCATCCCCCCAAAAGCAGGGGTGGATCCCCTCCATCCCAGCTCCTGCACATGGAGATGCTGTGGCCAACCCAGCCTCCTGTCTCCGCAGATTTATGCTTTCCAAAATGCAGGATGCTGCTTCTTTTGGTTCCCCCGAAAAGCCCCTCTGGGGCTGCGTGGGCAGGAGGGCATAGCCCGTGTGATTCCCAAACCCCGAGGGGGTCCAGCTTTGCTGAGGTTGTTGCGGCCACTCAGGCTCATCCTCATGGCAACACGGAAGCCGAACACATGTCCGAGCCCAAATCTGCTGGATTTCCCCCCACTGCGAGTCGCGTCCCATCACCGTGAGCTCGCGTGGCTCCGTGAGCCGCTAAACCGGTGCCGTGTCCAAAATAATCCCGCGGCGCTGCGCATCTGCCCGCCGGCAGTGTCGGCAGGGACAGACATCCTCTCCCGGCCCTCTCCCGCCTTTGGGCTGCGCCTGCAGGGCTCGGCCATAATCCAACCCACCGCCAAACCCTCCTCGGTCTGCTCCCCAGCACCTGCGAAGGTAGCTCCGCCTGCAGCCGGAGGATGCTCTCCCGCCTGGCTGCCTCGCCGCTCCATCCCTTGTCACTCCACGGGAATGTTTCTGGTTTTATTTGTTATTTTCCCCCCTGTGCGGCAGCAGAAATCAGGGCAGGCGGGGAGGAGGAGGAGGAGGAGGAGGCAGGGAGCTATTTCAGGGAGCTGCTGTTATCTGCTCCACGTTAATCCCCAGCTGGTGGGGGAAGGTTTTCCCTGAGTGCTTTCCTGGGAGGGCATATATTAAACATTGAAAAGCAAAGCGAGGAAGAAGAGGATTAGCGGGAGAGAGAGAGGAAGCTGGCTGCTGGCTTTGCTCGGGTTATCCATCTGCTCCACTTTTATGGATGCAGCAGTGTGAGCAATATCACTTGGGATTGTTTTTGTGTTGCGTTTTTCCCCTCCTTGCTCTCTCCACCCCTTTCTCTCTTCCCTCTCAGAGGTCTGTGTGCCGAGCTGCTTTTCCATCACCCTGGAAATCCCCTCGCTCCCCTTCCTCCAGGTTGTGCCATAGCTGAGCTGTTGGGATAATGGAGCTCCAGGCTGTGGTATCCACGCTGGAAAGTGGGGAGCAGGACACGGTTCTCAAGGTGCTCCAGGTCTTCAACCAAGAGGTGAGTGAGCATCAACCCTTCCCTCAGCTCAGGGACTCCTAAAAAAATTATTATCCAGATCCCAAGTGAAACCTGGTTGGGAAATAAGAGTCAAGGTGAGGACTGAGTAGGAGAGGCTTTTATGTTAAAGCGGTTTTGGAGGCGCTGAGAGAGTCCAGGGAGGAGCTGCAGGTGAAACGATGTTGGGATTTGCAAGTCAAAAGATGACTGGAGATGTCTGCTGGGATCTCCTATGGGCATAGCTCTGAAAGCAGTAAATGAATGTAGAATATTCCCCAATAAACCCCAGTGATCTGGAAGCAGAGATGGGAGCGTTTCTAGCCTTAAAGCAGGAAAAGATTATCCCTGGTGGTAAATCTCTGCTTGGAGAAAGGAGACTGAGGGGACACCTCAGCCATTTACAGCTTCCTCCTGAGGGGCAGTGGAGGGGCAGCTCCAATCTCTGCTCTCTGTGACCAGTGACAGGATCCAAGGGAACAGCAGCTGGAGAGGTTAAGGTTGGATATTGGGAAAAGGTTCTTTCCCCCAGAGGGTGGTTGGGCACTGAACAGGCTCCCCAAGGAGTGGACACAGCCCCAAGGCTGCCAGAGCTCAAGGAGGGTTTGGACAATGCTCTCAGGCATAGGGTGGGTTTGTCGTGGTGTCTGGACAGAGCCAGGAGCTGGACTGAATGGATCAGATGGGTTCTTTCCAGCTCAGGATAGTCTATGGCTCTGTGAAATCCTGTTTGAAGCAGACTCTGGTTGTCAGGGAAATTTCCTTCAGAGGTTTCCCCTGAGAAGGGCTGGCCCTGTGGATCACTCTGACTCACTCTGCACCAGGCTGGAGTAGGTGGGAGCCAGCAGGGAAAACCTGAGGAATATTTTGCAAGAGTGTGTGTGAGGGAGAGAAAGTGTGTGGAACTATTCCTAACAGTCAGATTTGGAATGGGGAGATATGGGCCAAGAAGGAGCAGGTGTCTGTTAAGGACAGCACTGAGGATTAACAGCACCAGCAGCAGGTGCAGTGCCAGCATCCTTGGGGTGCAAACAGTGTCTGTGTGCCCCCAAACCTCGATATTTCCTGTTGGATTCCCCCAGCTGGGTCCTTCCTGGGGTATCAAGCCTAGGGAACTACAACCACAGGGTTTGCTGGCCCATCTGGAGGAAATGGAGCAGTCAAAGAGGATTATGAAACTGCAGATAAACCTGGCACGGCCTGGCGTGGCTTGTGCTGCAAGACTGATGGTTCTGTATCCTTTTCCCACGGATTTGTTTTAATTCATTGTTGTGCACGCAGTTTTTGCTTGCTGGGAATTTACTACAGCTAAAGCAAAACCCCAGGTGTGGCCAAAATATCCCCAAATGGGATTACAGCCTGAAAAGAGGATGTGCTGAGGGAAGAACGAGCAGCCTGCTTGTGGAACACAGCAGTGCCAGGACTGAGCCATCATCTCATGGAGCTCACACACAGCCTGGCTGGAGTACACCTGTCCTGCCCACACTCCTGGGATTGCTCCAGGCACTGTGTCCATCGCTGCTTCCAGGCTGGACAGAACCAGTTCCAATCCTGGGCTCTTGGTGACTGAACACACATAATCAGTGTTTTATGGATTTTAAAATGTTTTTGTTCTCCAAACTGGGATCAAACACTCTCTGGGTATGAACGAGGATTGACTCAATCACTGGGACGTGCTGCTTCTCCCCAGGCACCTGTGATCTCCAGTTCCATGGGAGCAGGTTTGGTCAGGAAGGAGGCTGGCAGTGAAGAGCAAACAAAGTAGCAAGAGAAGTACAATGAGTGGAGATCAGGAGTGTTTGTTGGCATGGGGACAAGACAGAGCCTGGAGATCAAGTCCCTGGTGTTCAAAGAACGACCTGGATAACCACGAGGATCCATTCCTATGTACCAAGGAGACAAGACTTCTTTGGGTCAGGAAAAGGAGTAATAAATATCAAGGGGAGACGTGTAGGCACAGCTCAGTGGTATCGCTGAGCAGGGGAATTACCGGCTCTTACAGGATATTGGGATTGGGATGAATACCCACTGTGCTGCTGCAGTATTTAAACTAAATCCATCTGTCAGCTGGCCTGTGGCATTCCACTGGTGCTGTGGATCCAGGGGTGATGCCCACGGTGGGGGGGGACTGTCAGGAGGGGGTGTGTGTGCTGTTGCAGCATGTTTTGGACCCGCTGCTTTCCAGCTGAATGGCTCTGCCCTGGTCCCATGGAGGTTTAACCTGTTCCTCTTTCTGATTGATTTTGTTTTTCCCACAGAAATCTCAGTGCTTCATCTTCGAGGATGAGGAGCGGGAAGAGAGGAAGGTAGGCACACGCTGCTTGCTTTCCTCCTCTGGTCAGTGTGTAAATCTGCTGCTCTGTACTCATGTCCAGCTGGGCTTGGCAAGCAGCTCCCACAGGAGAAGAACTGAAAGTTTTCCATTAACTTGGTTAGGGAATTTTGTGCTTGGAGTGTCTGACTGTTTTTTCCATCTGTATTTGGTGGTTTTGGATAAAGGTCAGCATCCATCTGACACTAGCAATGGTTCCATGATCCATATAGTCTCAGCCATGGATGTGATCTCTGGTGCCTCTGGACAGGGATCACAGCAGTACTGGCTCTGGGGGAGGGTGATGGGCTCTGCTGGGAGCCAGCAGTGGGATTTGCCAGGAGCTGTGTATTAGCAAATCCTTTGAGCTGGTGTAATCTGGCACTTGGAGGGAAGGAACACTCTTCCTGCTCATTCCTGCTCCTGGCTGGCTGTTCTGCCATAAGAATTACTGTTTTCCCTGGGTTATTTTCCAGCTGGCTCAGTTCTGTGGTCAGTTCACTGGTGGATGGTGCCAATGCCTGTGTTAGCACAGCAAGTGCAGGCCAGGCAACCCAGGTGGAGGGTGGGACCTGCTTTGGCTGTGCCAGTGCCAGCTGCTGCCCCATGGAGCGTTCCAAGCACAGCCTGAAACGTGGAACTGGATCTGATGAGATCTGAGCTCTTTGCCTTGCACTGACCTGCTCTGTGAGCTGGGACAGTCACACAGGAAGTGGCTTCAGGCACAGTGTCCCACTTTTGGAGTGTATGCCATGAAATAGGAGATGAACATCACCCCTAGTTCCTGGTGCTTGGGTGGTTCAGCTTCAGGCACACACCCCGAGATCTCTTTCCCCTGAGCCAGCCTGAGGCTTTGGTTGCTGGGACTGTATCTGAAACTTTGTCTCCCCGTGAGAAAGGAGAAGAGGAACAGCTGTACTTCATCATTTCCCCAGGATGTGAGTGTGGGGCACACCATGAGCCTCACTTTAAAGACTGAAGTTCAGTTTTTCTTCATTCCTTCCCTCAGTAGTTTCATTTCACCAGGGAAGAGTCAGGTTGGATATCAGGAGGAATTTCTTCATGGAAGGGGTGGTCAGGCTTTGGAAGGGGCTGCCCAGGGAGGTGGAGTAGCCATCATCCATCTCTGGAGGCATTCAAGGAATGACTGGATGTGGCATTCTGTGCTCTGGTCTGGTTGTGAAGGTACTGATTGGTCACAGGTTGGACTTGATAGTCTTGGAGGTCTTTTCCAACCTGGATGATTATGTTTAATGACTAATGATGATGATTAATGATTCCAACCTTAGTGATTCTCTAATTATTTTGAAGCGTAAACAATGGGGCTGTTAAGCTGCTTACAAGCCTCATTTTTTGGGTTCTTTCACTCTTGTAACACCACAGAAAGACCTGTGCTCTGAGCTGTGTTGTGTTTGAGGTCTGGTTGGGTCCCCCAGTGGTGTGTGTGGGTTACTGGTGTGATGTGAAGCTTTGCCACTCGTGGTTCAGCCTGAGCTGCCTGTGTCTGTGAGGCCTTACCTGTGCTCTTGTGCTGCTCCGTGTCTCACCGTTCCCCATGAGCCTTGCAGCTCCCGTGAATTGTGTTAGTGGGGCTCTGCCAGTCTGTACCCATGGAAGATCTGGGCCAGTAGGTCTCCAGGCAGCACTGAAATTAAGGGAATGCTACTTATTTGAATCTCCTGAGGTCTCTTCACCTCTTTCCCCAAGGCATCAAGTGCTCTCCTCACCTCCCTTGGTTCCTGTGTCCCTCCCTTGTGCAGTGAGCAGGTCGGCCTTGTCAGCCTGAACCATCCTCACCAGAGCAGAGCTACAACAGCAGCTCTGTTTGTGCTCTCCCTTTGCACCCAACACCCTCTGCAAGACATTTTTTCCCTGGTTGTTCTTGCCCAAACTGGTCAGGATCAATGCCAGAGCCAGGCTCTTCCTGAGCGCCGCCGAGTGCACACTTGAGCAGGCCCAGGTGACACTGCTGTTGTCCAGGGCAGAGCATGCCAGGGCCGTAGAGAGCCCTGGGAAATGTCAGTATCCAAGGCATTGCTTGTTTCCACCTGCACAGAAAATGGCCCAGCTGCTGATCAAGTTCTTGGAGAGGGAGCTGCAGCCATCCTGTCAGGTCACCTGCCTGGAGAGTATCCGCATCCTGTCCCGGGACAAGCACTGCCTCGACCCTTTCACCACCAAGGAAGGCCTGCAGACCCTCTCCAGGCACGCCGGCATCAATTACTCCGAGGAGCTCATCCGGGAGGTCCCAGACTTGGATGTAATCCTGGAATCCCTGAAATGCCTGTGCAACATCGTGTTCAGCAGTGCCATGGCTCAGGAGCTGACGGCAGAGGGGCGGCTGGTGGTGGGGCTGGCCCGGCGCATCAAGCTCTACAACGAGCGGAGTCTTCCTCACGACATCAAGTTCTTCGACCTGCGCCTGCTGTTCCTGCTGACGGCCCTCAGGGTGGACATCCGGCAGCAGCTGGCCCAGGAGCTGCGGGGAATCAGCCTCATGACAGACACCCTGGAGCTGACCCTCGGGGTCAAGTGGTTGGACCCCTACGAGGTTGCCACTGAGGAGGGACTTCTCCCACCTTTGCCTCGGCAGGAGACGGAGCGAGCCATGGAGATCCTCAAAGTGCT
Organism: Peucedramus taeniatus; assembly: GCA_013400575.1. NCBI lineage: Eukaryota > Metazoa > Chordata > Aves > Passeriformes > Fringillidae > Peucedramus > Peucedramus taeniatus. Next base: position 256,873 of record WBNO01021217.1, on the reverse strand, counting down.
CTTCAACATCACCTTTGATTCCAGCAAGAGGGAGGTGGATGAGGTGAGCTCCTCGGGCCCGTGGCATTCACGTGTCTCCAGGCTCTGGCTTTGCAGGTTTTCTCCTCCCTTGCATTTTCTCGTGTCCCAGACTAGTCCTTGTGCACCCTCAGCGTGGTGAAGGACTTGGGTGTCCTTAGGGCACTGCCTCTGTCCAGTGCAGTATTATCCCTTACTTTGCCTGTGCTTTTAGCATTCCCAGAAGGAGAACTGAGAGTCTTCTTTCCCTGGAACACCCTGCAGTCCATGATCAGGCTGCTGGAGGGGGGAATGGGCTGCAGGCTCTGGGATGTGTGGGATCCCCTTTGCTGATCGAGGTGTTCCTTTTTCCATGCTGGGGCCAGGAAGATGCTGCTTTGTACAGGCACTTGGGTGCCCTCCTGCGCCACTGCCTCATGATCTCTGCCGACGGCGAGGACCGCACCGAGGAGTTCCACAGGTCTGTGCTGGGAGGAGCTTCACCTGGAGCTTCTCCAGCTCTCCCAGGCACATCCTGCCTGACCTTGGGCGGTTGGGAGGGGACCCTGCTGACCAGCACCTTTTGGGTTTAGCCTGGGGATCCCTCGCACTGCTGGAACTCAGAAACAGCCTTTCCTGCCCTGGGAATGCCATGTGGGAATGCCGTGGCCTCCTGACCCCTGAGATCTTGTTCTATGTTCTGTGTCAGGCTGTCCCAATGGTGATATCCACCTCAGTGGGCAACTGGCCAGAGAAGAAGTGTGCTGCTTTAAAACATCCATGAGATGGCCTTAATTATCTTAAGCCATGCTGAGAAATCGGCTGTGTCATGTTGCCAAGCATTATTGGTGCAGGGGTTTCAGCGAGGAGCAGGTGACACCACTCTGTCCCCAAGAATACATGGTTGGGGGGGGTTCCCAGGAAGTGCTGGTGTAGAACATCAGGATTAGGAGTGACACAGCAGAGTCCAGAGACAGACCTTGGACCACTCAGATTGGTCCTGCTTGGCTCTGTGTCAAGATCTGTGGGTTCTCAGATGTCACTAAAATATCTTTGGACTCTGAGCATATAGTTAGCTGCCCAAAAAGCATCTTAAGTTATCCCCTTTCAGTGGTGTGAGGAGCTTGAGTTGCTCCAGGAAAACTTGGATCGCAGGGTCCTCACACTCCCGCAAGTTAATGACAGGCCTTCATTTCTGCAGAGCTGAAGAACTTCTGTGAGCAAAGCTCCATCACTGTGTGTTCACTTCTCTTCTCTTTGACACGTGCAGCCACACAGTCAACCTGCTGGGCAACCTGCCCCTGAAGTGTCTGGATGTGCTCCTGACTCCCAAAGTGCGGCCGGGCTCGCTGGAGTACATGGGCGTCAACATGGATGCGGTCAGCATCCTCCTGGACTTCCTGGAGCGGCGCCTGGACAGGGTGAGTGGTGGGGCTGCATCTTCCCACAGGTCCAGGGCACCTTTCCCTCAGCCTGGAAGAGCCTGGCGGGAGCAGCACGCTTGGTTTGAAGTTAGCCCTTTGTAGGAGGGACAGCTTTTGGCAGAGCTGTGGTTGGTGGGACTAAACCAACATCCCTGAACTGGGAACGTGACTGCCATTGCTTTGAGGGCTGCAGGCAGTGAGATTGGTGGTACAGTGGATGATTAGCTGATAATTAACTGGGTGATTGACAAATCAGCCCTGTTTCACTCAGCAGTGATCCAGTGGGCAGTTCTGGAAACCCGAGTTCATGTTATTTTAGAGCTGACTACAGTTTTCAGCCTCTGGAGTTGTTCCAAAGGGCCTCCACATTTTACCACTGCACTTCTCTGCCCTGGATGCCCTGTCCAAGTATTTCTGGCACTGCTTGTGCCACAGCAAGCGGCGTGGGGAGGAGGGAGGCACTGAATGCCTGTGGCAGAGATTGGGGAGCTCTTTGTCCATCCATCTCCCTGACAGTCTGTGCTCGTGTTCTCCAGCATGAGCCAGACAAGCCGAGCTCAGCATGATTGACGTGCTTCTCCTTCTGGGGGGATTCCTGCAGGGCCACAAGCTGAAGGAGAGCTTGACCCCAGTGCTGAACCTGCTGACAGAGAGTGCTCGGGTCCACCGGCAGACCAGGAAGTTCCTGAAGGCCAGGGTAGGCTGTGCTCAGCCCCACGTTCAGGGGTGCTGCCCTGAGGGGAGGAGAGGCGAGCAGAGCCCTTGTGGCCACCCTCTGCTGTGGGTGGCTTCGGTACCCACAGTGACCTGTCACCCTCGCTGTGGCCCTGCAGGTGCTGCCACCACTGCGGGACGTGCGGAACCGGCCGGAGGTGGGGAATTCCCTGAGGAACAAGCTGGTGAGGCTCATGACGCACATCGACACCGACGTCAAGCACTGCGCCGCCGAGTTCCTCTTCGTGCTCTGCAAGGAGAGCGGTGAGCCCTGCGGGGCTTCCACAGGGAGACCCTGAGATGGGGGCCCTCTGCAGGGCTGCTGCCTTCCCTCGGGACAGCCCCGCTGAGTGGGGAAAAGGGGAGAGCTCCAGGAGCTCTGTGGGAAGGAGGTGGTGTCTCTCAGGCCAGCAGTGAGGGATGGGCTGTGCTGGAGGACACCCCCACACCCTGCACACAGCCTGGCCACATTTCAACTCCACGCACGGGCCTTGCTCCCTGTCAGCACCTCTGTGTTTCCATGGCCGGGAGATGTGGCAAAACTGTGCTGCTGGGGCTGGCAGGAACATGGAGCTGGAGGTGGGAGGGGAGCACAGGGTGGTCTCTGTCCCTTGTCCCGGCAGTGTCCCGGTTTGTGAAGTACACGGGCTACGGGAACGCTGCGGGGCTGCTGGCGGCACGGGGCCTCATGGCCGGTGGCCGGGAAGAGGGGGAGTACTCAGAGGATGAAGACACGGACACGGAGGAGTACAAAGAGGCAAAGCCCAAGTAAAGAGATCTCCGCTCCCNAGACAAGCCGAGCTCAGCATGATTGACGTGCTTCTCCTTCTGGGGGGATTCCTGCAGGGCCACAAGCTGAAGGAGAGCTTGACCCCAGTGCTGAACCTGCTGACAGAGAGTGCTCGGGTCCACCGGCAGACCAGGAAGTTCCTGAAGGCCAGGGTAGGCTGTGCTCAGCCCCACGTTCAGGGGTGCTGCCCTGAGGGGAGGAGAGGCGAGCAGAGCCCTTGTGGCCACCCTCTGCTGTGGGTGGCTTCGGTACCCACAGTGACCTGTCACCCTCGCTGTGGCCCTGCAGGTGCTGCCACCACTGCGGGACGTGCGGAACCGGCCGGAGGTGGGGAATTCCCTGAGGAACAAGCTGGTGAGGCTCATGACGCACATCGACACCGACGTCAAGCACTGCGCCGCCGAGTTCCTCTTCGTGCTCTGCAAGGAGAGCGGTGAGCCCTGCGGGGCTTCCACAGGGAGACCCTGAGATGGGGGCCCTCTGCAGGGCTGCTTCCTTCCCTCGGGACAGCCCCGCTGAGTGGGGAAAAGGGGAGAGCTCCAGGAGCTCTGTGGGAAGGAGGTGGTGTCTCTCAGGCCAGCAGTGAGGGATGGGCTGTGCTGGAGGACACCCCTGCACACAGCCGGGCCCACATTTCAACTCCACGCACGGGCCTTGCTCCCTGTCAGCACCTCTGTGTCTCCATGGCCGGGAGACGTGGCAAAACTGTGCTGCTGGGGCTGGCAGGAACATGGAGCTGGAGGTGGGAGGGGAGCACAGGGTGGTCTCTGTCCCTTGTCCCGGCAGTGTCCCGGTTTGTGAAGTACACGGGCTACGGGAACGCTGCGGGGCTGCTGGCGGCACGGGGCCTCATGGCCGGTGGCCGGGAAGAGGGGGAGTACTCAGAGGATGAAGACACGGACACGGAGGAGTACAAAGAGGCAAAGCCCAAGTAAAGAGATCTCCGCTCCCCCTCTAGAGCTCCCCTTCTCCCACACCTTCCTCCTGCTCCTGCTTTATCCCTCTTCATCCTTCTTCATGCACCCCCTGTTCTGCTCTTCCACGTGCAGCATGGCTGGAAGTGCCCATTTTTCCTATCCCTCTCCAGAGATCAGTGTTGTGTTGCTACATCCAGCTGATTTTTGGTTCATCTTTTTCCTTTCCCCCTCTTTCTTTTTCCCTTGCCTCTCTTCTTTTTCCCCCTTCTCTCTCCTTTCCTCTGCAGTGGGTGGTATCTTCAGGGTGGGGCTTCCAGGCCTGTGCCCAGCCATGCGTTCCCCACACACTGTTCAGTGTCCCTGCAGGTTTGGTTTGTTGGGATTTTCTTCATTGGCTTTTGTCTCCTGCCTTGAGGAGAGGGAGGAAATGTCACCTGCCCTTATGTACCTCATTTCCAGTGGCATTGGCAGGAGGGGATGTTAGAGAAGAGGGAGGTGTTTGTAAGGATGCAGGTCAGAATCCGTAGTAGCACTGTGGTGGCACTTGGGGCTCAGGGCACGAGCAGTGGTGACAGCCAGTCCTGCTATGCCATTCTTCTGCTCCATGAGGCTCAGAAGGATTCCAAACAGCCCTTTGTCACCTGCTGTTGCCCTCCTGAGCCCTGGCCTCACTGCTCTCTGTGCAGCATCAACCCTGTGACGGGACGCGTGGAGGAGAAGCTGCCCAACCCCATGGAAGGGATGACAGAGGAGCAGAAGGAGCATGAAGCCATGAAATTGGTCAACATGTTTGACAAGTTGTCCAGGTACTGGGACATGGTGTGTATCGGGGGGTACATCTGTCATGAACCTTCCTTTGGCTGTGTTCCCAAGGCCTGAAGGGATCTAGGAGTGGGAGTGGCAGGGGCTATGTGGGGAAACTCTTCCCTCAGCATGGCTCCATGATGTGCAAGGCAAGCGCTGCCAGCTCCTCCAGCTTTGGCATGATGGGACACTGCGGAATTCCTTGCTGTGCCTGTGCTGTTCCCAAGCACCTGCTGCTCACTATGTTTGTCCAGGTGCTTGGGAAGGACAGCAGCCTCTGTCCTGGCAATGCTGCTCAGGGGGAAGCAGTATTTTGGGGACAGACAGCAGGGACAGATGGCAGCCAGTGCCACCAGCCTCTTTCCCTGTTGGAGTGCTTTCTCCAGTTATCTCTGACCTAGAGGAGCCCAGCTGAGTCCAGGCTTTCAAGAGTAGGAGGGAAGTAAGTCCATCCTACATTGGAGGGAGAGGAACATGGACACCAGTGTTAGTTTTCCTCTGGGAATCCTGAACCATACAGAACAGGACTCTACAAAGGAGCCTATTCCAGGGAATGGGATTGTGCTTCCAGGCCATTGCTTTGCCATGCTGGGAGTGTTCCAGGCCATTTCCACAAGCCCCACCTCGCTGCCGTATTCCTGGTTTGTTCCCATGCTGTGCTGCAGCTCTGCCTTACCTTTCCCCTCTCCTCCTGGCTGCAGGGAGAAGGTGATCCAGCCCATGGGCATCACTCCGAGTGGCAACCTGGCGCCCATGGAGAACGCCATCCGCAACATCGCCGACGAGCGCTCGTCCTCCGACTCGGACCTGGGGCTGGACTGAGCCGGCTCCCGCTCCAGCCACGGAGAGCCGGGCTCCAGCTGCTCTCCCTCGGAACTGGTGCTGCACCCAGGGGCTGGCACTGCGCCAGGACTCTCCCTGTGGGATCCGGATCCAGCCTGGACCCCTCACAGCCCATGGAACACCTGCCTCCTTCCCAGCTCCACAGCCACCTCTCCTTCCAGAGGTCTCTGTGACCTGGCTCCACCTTGGTCTCTCCTGTCAGCAGCCTTGAGGATTTCACATTCCAAATTGCTTCCAGGACTCTCCAGTAGGATTTTTGGTTTTTAAATATGTGCTGTTTGGGAAGAAGGGTCAGGGGGAGGCTCTTCCTACCACTTCATCCGGGTTCAGTGATCCACAGAGCCTTCTGTGTGCACGTGGCTGTGTGTGTGCCCGGCCCCGGGAATGCCGTGGGAAGGGGGGCTGCCAGAGAGGGGTGTGGGCCTCCAGTGGGAGTGGGATCCGCAGGGCACGGTGCAGGTGGCTGTGTCCATGTCCATGCACACCCAGAATGTGTGGGTGAGCAGTGCAGAGCCGGTGAGGCCTTGGAAGCTTCCAGCATTCTGTTGGCTGCAGGAGAGAGCGGCTGCCAGGAACGCTCTGATGTCCCTTCCCTGGCACTGGGCACTGTCCCTGTCACCACCCAGCTGGGTTTGGGCATTCGCCTCTCCCACCTCCCGCTTTCCAGACAAAAGGCCAATACCTGTGCTCTGTCCTTGGCTCATCCTTCCTGTCCCCAGGTCGCTGTGTCCCCCAGGGGCTGCTGTCGGGCCTGGTGTAGATTTCTCTTTATTTTTATTCCTGTTTTCTTTGGAAAGAAAATCTTCCCATTTGTCTCATGTATCCAAGTTCCCAAACCTCCCGTCACGAGTAGGAATGCACAAGTGACACTAGAATAAAACCAATCTGACACGTGGGCGTGTGGCTGTGATTCCTCCCAGCTAGGAAATCCCTGTGGCAGAGCATCCCAGATGTTCTGCCCATGTGTCCTTAGGAGCTGGGGGTGTTCCTGAACGTGGTCTAGGAGGTGAAGAGCTGGAGGGGTGCTCTGCCTGGTTCTCCAGTTTCCACTGCTGAGGCCCCTCGAGTGCTGTGTCCAGCTCTGGGCCCCTCGTGGCAAGGAGGATATTGAGGGGCTGAAGTATGTCCAAGGAAGGGAATGGAGCTGGGGAAGGGTCTGGAGCACAAGGAGCTGAGGGGGCTCAGCCTGGAGAAATGGAGGCTCAGGGGGGACCTTCTGCCCCTCCACAACTCCCTGACAGGAGGGTGCAGCTCCCAGGGAACAAGGGAGGAGACAGGTGGAAACGGCCTCAAGCATTGCCAGGGGTGGTTCAGGTTGAAGGTCAGGAAGAATTTCCTCTTGGAAAGGGCTGTAAGGCATTGGAAAGGGCTGCCCAGGGAGGTGGTGGAATCCCCATCCCTGGAGGTGTCCAGGGAAGACCTGGATGTGGCACTCAGTGCTCTGGGCTGGTGACAAGGTGGGGATCAGTCACAGGTTGGACTCAGTAATTTTGGAAGTCTTTCCCAACCTGGATGTTTCTGTGTTTCTGTTTAGTTCCTGACTGACCCCAAAGTGCCCTTCCAGGCAGCTGGGCTGGGGACAGCCCTGCTGTGTCATTGTGTGAGCTTTTAGGCCAACTGCATCTTTCTCTTTTTTTAAAAAACTAGCAAACCCACCCCCCTCCCCCCAGCCCTTCTGTGTGCAGGCAGACCCTGATCCCTTCCCAGCTGTTGAAGCTTTCCCAAGCTTTATGTGCAAAAGGAAAAGGGGGGGTTGGTGTTTTTAATGCAGCTGCTTCTGATATTGTTTCAATTTTCCAGAGTGCTTAAATCCCTAAGAATTGCTGCCAGGCCTGGCCTGGAATGCCCTGGAGCAGGGGCTGAGCTTGGCACTGGGTGTTTTGAGAGGAGGTGTTCATAGAATCACAGAACTCTGTTTTGGGGGGCAGCAGGGGATGGTTAAAAACGAAATCCCCACCATTTCCACTTTGGATGTGCCACAAGGCTCTGCATTGTGTTGTGGCAGGTGTGGGACAGAGCAGGAGGTGGCTGCAGCCCTGTGTCACTGCCACCCCCCAGGATGGCATCTACAGCAGGGAAAGGCACTTGTGTGCAGGGGAAAAAGGTACTAAAAAGCAGGTGAAAGAAAAGCAGTGGTGGGGACAGAAGGTGTGACTTTACAGAAAAGCCCTCAGGTGACATCCAGAAACAAATAAACTCTTTATTATTAAATAATTAACACTCCAGTGATTCAAAAATTCCCCAGCAGCTTGAGCTGGAATGGGAATGGGGGGCAGCCCCCCCAGCCCTGGCTTGTCCCCTGATTAGCAGAGATTTTATGGAAGACTAAACACAGCCTGCAGCAGCTGAGGATCATGGCCAAGGGAACAGTGGCTGGGGAGGAGCTGTGACAGGGACTGGATGCTCAGCCTGGTGGGAGCTGGAAAACACTCTCCAGTCTGTCCTGGCCTGACCTTCATGGCATTCCAGCTCCTGCTCCATGGAACCAGTGCCTCTGAGGGGCTCTGGGATGGATGGCTGGGAAGGAGGGAGATCCAAAAAGCCAACTGCAGACACAGAGCTCATCGGATGTGCTGGCACGAGCCCCCAGGCCCTTGGACACTTGCTGGTGACACTCATGGCTGGATGTCCTCAAGTGACATGCTGAGGGGTGACAGGAACTCCTTCCTACTTGTCCTTGGCATCCAGCTGGAAACAGAAACACAGTGTGCTTGCCAGGGAGCATCCAACATTCCAGCCCTAGCACTGTCCCCACAGGTTTCACAGAATCCTGGCATCCCAGGATGGTTTGGCTTGGAAGGGACCTTAAAGCTCATCCAGTCCCACTCCTGGCCATGGACAGGGACACTTTCCACTAGTCCAGGATGCTTCAAGCTACTGGTTTTCCTCCATCACTGTTGCATCAGCATTATCCCACAGGGATTCAGAGCAGCACAAGCATCAAGCCAAGGGCTGGCTGGTCCCCAAAATGTTGGTACTGAAAAATCAAAAACCTGGCAAAAAGGCTAAGAATTCCTACTCATTCCTCCTGCATAATCTGAGGGAAGTAAGAACCTGGATGTTACAACTGGAATCTTGAAGCCAGATTTTATGAAGTCACGTTTGGACAACGTATGCCTAAAAAATACCAGCTGTGTTTGATGTCAAATGTGGAAAAAACCTCCCAGTGGTCTAAAGGAATGTAATAATTAACATCAGCACTGAGCTCTGAGTAATTACGAACTTGTTCCCCTGCAATTTTTCACTCCTGAAGATCCCAGAAGGTTACAGATGTGAGAACAGTGGGGAAAAATTTTAAGGATTCATCACTGCCAAGTGGAGCAGGAGCAGGAACCCCATTCCCTGTCCAGCCACAGCAGCACTTGTTGGGTCTCAGCACAACTGTAGCCTCCCTTTGCTCTCTCCTACTGCTTATTGCTCCAGAGGAACCTCTGGAAGTAGAAGCAGGGCCATGAAGAGATTGTAGGGGCGAGAGTTTCCAGCCCCTCACAGCTGAGGGAAGTGCTCCCTGAGGAACATCCCAGTTCTGTGTTGAGGCTCTGCTGCCTCAGCCCAGCACTGCTGGCCAAGGGCCTTTCCTGTCTGGTTACTCCCACCCCCTGGAATCTGCACCTCCAGCTACAGTTAAGAGTTTGTCTGAGAACAAATCACACACCAGGTGATTTAACTGGAAGCTTTTCAGTCCCTGAGAGGGTCACTGCTTTGAGCCCAAATCCTGTTCTTTTCCATGTTCCTAACTCATCTGGGACTGGCAGATCCATGTCTTCCCACAGACATATTCAGCCCCCAGCGCTCTGCCCTGGCACATTGGTTGTGAAACAGCACTCAGATTTGAGTTGGCTTGGGGTTTTTCTGCACTTTTCTGTGTAATGTAACCCCAGCAAGCACAAACCCACTCCCCTGCATACCTCCAGCACAGGGAACGCAGGGGCTGAGGGAGGAACTGAGAGTGTGAGCCTCATCCCACCTTCTCTTTCTCCTTCTGGACCAGCGTTTGCATCTCATCATTCCAGCCCAGCAGCTCCACCAGCTTCTCGACGCCGCCGACCACGTCCCCGAGCTGGGCCACGTCGTTGTGGCGCTGCTGCCACGCGAAGGGGCCCACGAGCTCCCGGTTGATGAGCAGCCGGGGCACGGAGCTGCGCACGGCGCCGGCCAGGCTGGCAAAGGGCTCCACCTGAGGGGGAACCCAGGGGGCACAGGGACAGTCACCCCGCCAGGGACACCGGCACTCTCGGCTTGGAACCGCTCAACCATCCCAGCTCTGAACAGGTCACAGTGTCACCACTTACCTGGTGGCCTTCCCTCAGCTCTCCAGGTGCCCACCTGGTTTCCAGAGGGTCTCTCAGAGCACCTCCACCCTATTTCTTACCCTCCACCTCAAATTTCACCTCCCTAACCCATTTTCTCACCTCCTCCTCTAAGCCCTCTCTCCCCTCTAGAGTCCCTTCGGGCCCTGTTTTCCATGTGGGTTTTCCCCAGGGTTTCCCTTATTCCCAGACCTCCAGGGATGTCCCAATGACGAAGAGCAGGTCTGCCATGGGGAAGTCTGTGAGGTGCAGGAGGAAGCGCTGTGGGAGCTGCTCGCCGAAGAACACGATGTCAGGCTTGACCACTCCGGTGCACACAGGGCAGCGAGGGATCCTGTCCCCCATGACATCTCCCTGAAGGGAGAAAGCCCAAAACTGCCTGTCACAGGGACCCTGTCCCCCTGAAAGGAGAGGCCCCAAACTTGCCTGTCACAGGGGTTCAGAACCACGGCGTGTCCTCAGAGCAACACCCAACCCCAAACCTGGTTCCCTCCATAAACCTCTTGTCCCCGAGGGCAAAAGAACAGGTTTGGACCTGTCATTGCTGTAATAATTAATGCCTCCTTGTGTTAATTGTGTTGATGCCCAGCTGGGCCCACTCACCCTGAAGTCCTCTCCGGGGAAGTTCCTCTGACACACCGTACAGGTGGCAGTGGCAAAGGTGCCATGGGCTTCCACCAGCCTGTCAGGAGGGATCCCAGCCACTGAAATACAATGTGTGGAAAAGGACTGAGCCAGAGCCTCCCTGTGTGCATCTCCCCAATCCTGCTTCTCCCCTCAACTCCTGGTGCTGCTGCAGGAGATGGGAAGAGGGAGCCCACCTCTCTCCAGCCCGTCGATGTTCTGGGTGTAGAGGCGCAGGAGCAGCCCCTTGTCGTGCAGCAGCCGCAGGAAATAGTGGGCAGAATTGGGGCGGTAGTTTCCAGGATAGAGCTCCTTGGCCAGGGTGAAGAAGGGCTTGGGGTTGACGAAGAAATACCCCAGCTCAAAGATGGCCTCGGGGTAGGGGATGTCGTACTGCTCCAGGTTGCTGTACAGGCCGCTCCCGGGGGACCTGCGGGGACAGGGGGCAGCTGAGAGGGGCTGCAGTAGGACCTGGGCTGGAGACAGAATCCCAGGATCAATGAGGTTGGAAGAGACCTCCAAGACCATCAACCTGTGCAACCTGTGATGCATCAACGCCTTGTCAACAAGAGCACTGAGTGCCACCTCTGGTTGTCACCTCCAGGGATGGTGACTCCAGCACCTCCCTGGGCAGCCCCATCCAAAATTTAATCACTCTTTCCATGGACAAGACCTCAGCCCTCCAAGGACACAGAGGATGGAGGCATCACCTGAAGTCCGGGATGCCGCTGGGCGTGCTGATCCCGGCGCCGGCCATCACCACCACGCGCCGACATTCCTTCTTCCGGAGCAGCTCGGCCACGTCCTTCAAGGTCAGCTTCTGCTTCCCCTTGTCACCTCCCCACCTGCCCAAAATGGCTCTGGCAGCTGCGCTCAGACAGAAGGGCCTGGAGCCTGGGATCCTGCTCGGCACAGGGGGAAGCACAGCACTGAGAGAACTGACAGCGACTTTGGCTCAGGGGGGAGAAAATCACCCCAAAATTCCACAGAAAGCTCCTCTCTGGGCAGGATTGTGCTCGGGGTTCACTAGGAGAAAACTTGGCTGTTAGTCCAACCCAAACCCTGGAGCAGACAAATCCCTCTGCAATTCCTTATATGGATCTAAAATACCAAATCACCAGTATTCCTGAGGAGGGTTTTTTTGGACAGGGATGGATACAAGGCTGGACCTACTGGGAATCACCAGTCTCAGTGTTGATTTACACTCCTCTGGGATCCAGGAGACCCTGCTGTTTCTCTCAGGGTGATGTGTCACCCTGCCCAGGTGAGCACAGACACTGCCATGTCCCTGTTCCCCCCTTGGGCTCTGTGTGTCCTTGTCCAAAGGAATCACAGCCCTGTGCCCAGCTGGGCTGGGAACAGCCATTATCATCTGGGAACACTCATTAGCAGTTCGGGAACACTCATTATCAGCAGGGAACAGCTTCTCCTAGAAAATTAGTGCTGCTGGAGCAGGGCATTGTGCACAGTCCAGAGCAGGCACGGGGAGAGCCAGAAGAGCTTGGCAAGCCCGAGAGGCAAGGACAGAACTGGAAGTGTTTCCAGGCCCCAGGGTGGTCAGCTCTGCCTTCCTTGGGATGTGACAGTTCCTTTGCAGGGACATGGCGCTGCTTTCCCAGGGATGTGACACTGCACTGCCTTAGCCTGCTGTCACAGAGACGTGGCTCTGCCTTCCAAGGGATGTAACACTGCCTTTTCTGGGGTGTGTGACACTGACTTCCTAGGGAGATGCCCTGCACTGCCTTTCCCTGCTGTCACAGGGATGTGACACCGCACTGCCTTTCCCTGCTGTCACAGGGATGTGACACCACACTGCCTTTCCCTGCTGTTACAAGGACACGGCTCTGCCCTGCCAGACCGGGTTCCCGGGGAGCTGAACTCACAGTCTTGGGAAAACACGGAGCCTTCCCTGGCAGATCCCTGCTCTCCGGGCTCCCGAACCAGCCCTAGCTCCCAGAGCGAAATCCCTGCTTAGACGGGGACGGGGACGGGACATCCTCCACCACGGGAGCACATCCCATGCCAGCACCGATTCCCGTGCTCCCCTTCCCGCAGGGATGCTCCAGCCCCAGCCGGGCATTCCCCACCTACCTCCCGGCTCCGCCGCCGGCCG
>WBNO01021217.1:219556-243858 GCA_013400575.1 Peucedramus taeniatus | reverse complement strand
GAGCCCTGGCGGGGCCCGGCGGGACCCGCGTCCCTTTAGCCGCCTCGTTAGGCCCGCGGGAGGTGACTCCGGCGGTGTTTGCCCTGTCCCGGTGCTTGCCGGGTCCCCCCGGTTCGCCCCCGATCCGCGCGCTCGCCGCTCCCCGCTCGCCGGCTCCCGGGCTGTGGCTCGGTTCGGCGGCGCCGTTGGGCTCACGGGGCTGTTCTGTGTCCCCAGGCTGTGGCACCAGCTCACTCTGCAGGTTTTGGACTTCGTGCAGGACCCCTGCTTCGCCCAGGGAGATGGGCTCATCAAGGTGAGCAGACTCTCCCCGGCTTTCCTGGAAAAACTCAGCCTGGGGCTTCCCTCTTTCCTAATTCTCTTGGTGAATTACTGACCAGGGTGGGTTCAGCTCCCGGGATGTTTGTACTGGTGACTGTGTGGAAATTCTACTAAAGTTAAATGTCTAGGGATCAGAAGCTTCAAAGTGATTCTTTTCTTCATTCACCTAAAATTTTAATTTTTGGGAGTCGCGAGGGGATTTTTTTTTTCACTGCATGTTTTAGCAAGGGGTTTGCAAGTGCAGGATGGGTGTTCACTGGAAGAAGCCAGTGGGAGTAGAATTAGATTAAATGGGCAGTTCTGGGTTCTGAGCAGTGCTGGAATTTCTGGGATGCCAAATTTTCCAGAAAAATCATAGGATTGAAGGGTTTGAATGGTGTGGGTTGGAAGAGATCTCGAGGATCATCATGGAAGGGACACCTTCCACTAGCCCAGATGGCTCCAGCCCTTCCAGAGATGTTCAAACGAGCTGGCATTGATAGGAAATATGGTGAGAAGCTCTGAACCGGGGTGTCCTCTGCTCTGAGTGTCCCTGTCCTTATCCCTGCAGCTCTACGAGAACTTCATCAGCGAGTTTGAGCACAGGTGAGTTACTGGGGGTCCCCTGGGGAGGGGTTTGGGGGTCCCCTGGCGGGGCTTGGGGGAGCTGTGCTGACTCTGAGCTGCTCCCTGCAGGGTGAACCCCCTGTCCCTGGTGGAGATTATCCTGCACGTGGTCCGGCAGATGACAGGTGAGTGTCCTCCCTTCTTCCCTGTGCTGCTGTGACCTCTGGAACGTGGCCAGGCATGGGTCAGTCTTGGATGGGAACTTGTCCCTTGCTTCTGCTGTGTGGGGAAGGGAAAGTGCTGGCTTAGAAAGCTTAGGTTGTTGTTGATTTCTGGAGTAGGAAGTCCACAGCTTCCCTGGAGAGGTGGTTGGTGAGGAAAAGCCCAGCTTACCTGGCAGCAGCTGCTGCAGGCTGAGGGTACCACCACGGAAAGCCCATATTCCAGCCATCAGGAATCCTGTCAAAGGTGGCTTGGTAGGTGAGGTTTAGCTCCACGAGAGCTGCTCATTTAAATCTGTTTTTCCCTCTACTCCAGATCCCAATGTGGCCCTGACTTTTCTGGAGAAGACCCGGGAAAAGGTATGTTGGAAGTGGCTCCTGGTGAGTTTCGCCTCTGAGCAGGCCAAGAGTCACTGGCATGTGTGTCACCTCTGCTGGAGAGCAGCACCTTTCCACAGGGATTTGAATGCAGGAATATGGCCACAAGTGACATTTATCCAGCCCCTGGAGCACACCTGGCTGCAGGTGACACTCTGAACAGGTCCCTGTGTCCCTGCAGGTGAAGAGCAGCGACGAGGCCGTGATCCTGTGCAAAACAGCCATCGGGGCCCTCAAGCTCAACATTGGGGACCTGCAGGTCACCAAGGTGAGGGGGGGCCTGGGATGGGGAGTTCTGGGGTGCTGTGACATTCCTTGGTTATCCCAGCTCCCGGCCCCGAGGGGCTTGTGAGCTCACCAGGATGTGGGAGCTGCCCATGGTGACCTGTGATGTTGTTGGCTGAGCGAAGCACATGGGGTTTGTCATCCTTGGCTGGCTTTAAAACCATCTTTTAAACCCGAAATGATGTTTTTTCAGGCAGGGTAGCTTTGGTTCTCTTAGAGCAAGTGCAGAAGGATGGGTTTGGGTGATGAAATCCTGGAATGGTTTGGGTTGGAAGGGATCTTGAAGATCACCCAGTCATGGGCAGGGACACCTTCTACTATCCCAGGTTGCTCCAGCCTGGCCTTGGACACTTCCAGGGATGGGGCAGCCACAGCTTCTCTGGGCACCCTGTGCCAGGGCCTCAGCCCTTCAGAGGGAAGGGTGTGGGAGTGATGGTGACTTTGCCTGGGATGTCACCGGGGATCCTTTGGGAAGGCTGCCATCCTTGGAGCTGTAAGAGCCAGGTCTTGTCCTTCCCAGGAGACCATTGAGGAGGTGGAGGAGATGCTGAACACCCTCCCTGGGGTGACATCAGTGCACAGCCGCTTCTACGACCTCTCCAGCAAGTACTACCAGACCGTGGGGAACCACGCCGCCTACTACAAGGATGCGCTGCGCTTCCTGGGCTGCATCGAGGTCAAGGACCTGCCAGGTAACTCCTCCCTGGGGGAAATCCCACCTCCCATGCTCTGCTTCATCCCCCCAACCCAAATAAGTGCCCTGGCTGAGGTTTTCCCTCCCTGTCATTTTGGCTAGGCTGTGGTGGGTCCGAGGTCTGGCTGGGCTGAGGAGTGACCCCCAGGGACCTGCTCCTTAGTTGCACGGGGGGAAAAGGGGGAATGACCCTGCCAGAACGACAAGTTTGTTCCAATTCCCCAAAGTCTTCACTCTACATTCAAAAAGCAGCCCTTTTGTGCCGTGGTTACTGCAGGCTCCTGAATTTCAGGCAGTGTGGGGGAAGATGAGGGCTGGGAATAGTTTAATGTAGGTGAGGGAGGGCTCAATGGAGTGGAAAGTGGTGCTTTATCCAATTATTATTTTTGGCTCGTTTTTTTTTTTTTTTCCCATCCCGATTATTTTTGGTTAGGGAATTTTTTATCCATAGTGGTTTTGGTTTGGGTCTTTTTTCATCCAAATAATTTTTGTTTTGGTTTGTTTTTTTTTTTCCAGTATCAGAGCAGCAGGAGAGAGCCTTCACCCTGGGGTTAGCCGGCCTGCTGGGAGAAGGCGTCTACAACTTTGGGGAGCTGGTGAGTACTGCCACATTCCTTCATCCCTGGAGCCCCAGGAGCTGGTTTTCCCCTGCTGACACCCTCCTGCCTGTGCCCTGCAGCTGATGCACCCCGTGCTGGAGTCCCTGCGCAGCACGGATCGGCAGTGGCTCATTGACACCCTCTTCGCCTTCAACAGCGGCAACGTGGAGACCTTCCAAGCCCTCAAGTCAGCCTGGGGGCAGCAGGTGAGGGCTCTGGGACTGCTGAATGCCCAGGCTTGGGGTTTCCACATGACACTTGGAGTCTGTGGACTTTTTCTTGATCAGCTTTGCTTCATTCCTGGTTCTGGAGCGCTGGTACAATTCTGATCGGAGCCTAGGAGGGGTTGTTTCATCTTGATACACATCATTAGTTTTCTTTTGGCTTCCCCTTGGAGTGCTTCCAGTGGAAAAGAGTGGTTTTCCCTCCTGTTCTGGGAAGTGTGGGGGAAAACAGTGGTGCTGGATGTTACCTGCACTGGCTACAGCAGGAATCACTGGCATTGCAATGGATTTGTGAGTTCACTGGCACTTGGATTGTTTTCTGGAACCATTCCTGGCTGATGGGTGGGTTGTGGTAGCCTCCTTCCTCTTAAATGAACCCTCCCTGGGATTTATCCCTGTATGTAAAGCTGTTCTGCCTCAGGACGGGGAGAAAATGTAATCCTGACCTGATTTGGTGCCTTTTCTCCCCTCACAGCCTGACCTGGCTGCAAACGAAGCTCTCCTGCTGCAGAAGATCCAGCTGTTGTGTCTCATGGAGGTGAGCTGGGATGTGCTCAGTGTGTCTGGTCACTCACCTGCAAGAACTCCTGGATAGAGGAAGTTCAGTGTGGATTTTACCTGTAGATGGAACCACAGGCAGGTGCCATGAGGGAAAACACCTCATGCTGGGCTGCCTGGTCCAGGGGGGCTCTTGCATGGAGTGCCAGGACAAGGGAGAATGGCTTCTCTGACAGAAGGTTAGGTGGGATATTGGGAAGAAATTCTTCCCTGTGGGGGTGCTGAGGTCCTGGCACAGGTTGCCCAGAGAAGCTGTGGCTGCCCCATCCCTGGAAGTGTCCAAGGCCAGGTTGGACAGGGCTTGGAGCAACCTGGAAGAGTGGAAGGTGTTCATTCTGTGATATGGAGGAGGGGGAGAGCAATCCTTCAGGAATGGTGTCTGCAGTATGTTCCAGGATAAAAAAAGACTT
Organism: Peucedramus taeniatus; assembly: GCA_013400575.1. Taxonomy (NCBI): domain Eukaryota; kingdom Metazoa; phylum Chordata; class Aves; order Passeriformes; family Fringillidae; genus Peucedramus; species Peucedramus taeniatus. The sequence continues at coordinate 239,622 of WBNO01021217.1, read as the reverse complement.
TAAGATCACAGTTAAACATCTTTGTTTCCCAAGGACTGGGGGGTCTTTTCCCTGATGGATAACCTGAAACAGTCTCTTCCTGTCTCTGGAAGGCTCTGTTGTCACCTCACCACTCCACACTGGTGTAAAACATTCTTGTTTGACTTATTTTGGCTAAATAAGAGAAGTGCAGGTGCCAGTGCAGAGTGAGACTGGACAGGGCAGCTTGGGGGAGGCCCTGTGAGCTGTGGGAATCCCTAAAACCCTGTGGGGGTTGTTTTTTTTTTGGTTTGTTCCCTGGATCCAGATGACTTTCACCCGCCCAGCCAACCACCGCCAGCTCACCTTTGAGGAGATTGCCAAGAGTGCCAAAGTCACTGTCAACGAGGTGAGTTTGGGGTTTGACACCCTTGTAATGTCCTGGTTCTGGAGCTCTGGGAGTGCCTGGATACACCTGAACCACACAGAATCCCAAAATCATTGAGGCTGGAAAAAAGCTCCGAGATCATTGAGTCCAGCCTGTGCCCAGAGCACTGAGGGCCACATCCACTCATTCCTGACACCACCAGGGGTGTGGACTTCAACACCTCCCTGGACAGCCCCTTCCAGTGCCTGACAGCCCTTTCCATGAAGAAATTGTTCCTGATGTTCAACCTGAACCTCCCCTGGTGCAGCTCGAGGCTGTTTCCTCTTGTCCTGTCACTTGGTCCTTGGGAGAAGAGACCAACTCCCACCTGCTGCTTGGGGACAATTGGGCTCTTTTGGCTTTTTCCAATTGCCTTGTTCTTCATTTGATTTCAGAGAAAAGAAAATAACTCTAGTTTTTTTAGGGGAAAAAGAACTAAAAAAAAAAACCTAAAATCAGTTTTAGGGAGAAGAACTCCTCTATGTCGAGGTGTTGAGTCTCGAGGCAGTTCTGTCACCTGAAAAGGGACAGCTGTGAGAGCTGCTGCCCTGGATTCTGAGGGAGTCTCATGTGAAGATGCCAAGTTTTATTCATCTCGGGGAAAATGGGGCGATCTGGGTCATTTCCCAGGATTATCTGTGTTCCCAGGTGGAGCTGCTGGTGATGAAGGCGCTCTCGGTGGGGCTAGTGAAGGGCAGCATCGACGAGGTGGACAAGAGGGTGCACATGACATGGGTGCAGCCACGGGTGCTGGACCTGCAGCAGGTAATGGCCACCAGCTCCAGCAGGGCTGGGGTGAGGGGACCTGGGAGTGACACCAGAGCCAGGATGAGTCATGGCTTGGGAATGAACCTCCTTGAGGGCTTGGCTTTGCCCCGGGGTGTTTCACCCAGAAACCTTCCAGGAGGTGGGACAGGACAGGGCTGGCCCTTCCCTTGTGAGGGCCACACAAACATTGTGGAACACAGAAGCCATGGCTGTGTTTTCCAGAAGGATCCAGGCCTCATTCCTAAATGCATGAAACAGCCTCTGGGAATTTTGGGGATGTAGGAGGCACATTCCTCTTGGGAAGAGAGAAGTCCAGGGTATAATGGAGCTCTTGAGCTTCTCAGGTTCATCCTTGTAACACTTAAGGAGACTGTGCAGGGTGTCTTTACCTTCAAACCCAAAAATGAGTGCCTGGAATTCCAGCTGCAGACAATTCCTTTGGTGTATTTCAGTTTAACCCTTGCTGATTTGCTGGTAAAAGCTGTTAATCCCAGGATGGTTTGGGTTGGGAGGGACCTTGAAGCCCATCCATGGGCAGGTTGTTCCAAGCCCCATCCAGCCTGGCCTGGAACGCTTCCGGGGATGGGGCATCTCCCTTTCTCAGTGTGTGGGGCTTTGGGGAGTGGTTTGAGCTCTCAGGTGTAAGAAGGAGCCTGTGGGCATTCCCAGGAGCTGAGGCACCCTGTCCCTGTGGCCTTGCCTTGCAGATCAAGGGGATGAAGGATCGCCTGGAGTTCTGGTGCACAGACGTGCGGAGCATGGAGATGCTGGTGGAGCACCAAGCCCACGACATCCTGACATAGAGGAGAGAGTGATTCCTGCTGCTCCTGAGGCCAGCAGCACTCAGCACTGACTGTACTGAATCCATGGAGGGGTGGGTGGGCAGAGCAGAAGCAGCCCGGGATGTGGTGAGCAGGAGGACGAGGACGTGGCCTTTTGCTGTGTGACCCTTTGGTGCTCGAGCCAAGCTTTCCCTCTGCTGGCAGGAGTGGCTCTGGGGGGATGGATCACTCCTGATCCCTCCTGCCTCCAGCTGCTGCAGGAGGGTGGGATCCTAGTGCAGGATCCAAGGGGTCTTGGCCTTAGGGGACACAGACTGTCCCGCTGCCCTCTCCCCCTGGCCCTGCAGCAGCCTGAGGCAGCATTACCCAAATTTTCTTCCCCAAATTCTCTTCCTCCCCTGGCAGTGCTTCCCTCCGCCCCTCCTTATCTGCAGCAGAGGGAGTGTTTGCTCCATCCAAGGGTTTTCCCGGGATTCCTGGTTAGTGGGTGTGTCCATACACTTGAGGGGTTGTCTTTCACCAACGCTTTGTGCTCAGGTGAGGTGCAGTGGCATTGATGGAATAAACGACTCTGCCTTCCCTTTTTGGGAATTGTGTGTCATCTCTGTCCCTGGCAGCTGAGCTGCTGATGATTCCTTTAAAACGTGTTTCCATAGTCAGGCCCTGCCACTTCTGGGATTCAGGAGCTTTCCTCACCAGTTTGGTTCTCTGGTGTCATTAACAAACAGCACTGCTGGAATTTTTGTACCTTTCCTGCTTTTCCTGCCTTGACTGAGGGTGTTAGTCCAGCAAGAGAAAGAAGGCAGCATGTGGCTGATGCCAGACTGGTGCAAAGATGCCTCACACAGGGGAGGCAAACTTTGGAAAACAGGACAAAATGGAATTGCTGGAGTCTACCTGCTCATCCTCCTCCTGCTGCTCTCTAGGCCCTTCTGGCTGAAATTCCTTCCTGCATGGGGGTTGTTCAGTGCCCAGAGCCTGCCTCTTCCCTGCCCAGACACTTAGTTTGACTTTCCCAATTCCTGCTGCATCCTGTCTTCCAAGGCTTACTCCTGCTGCCACTTTTACTAACTTCAGGAGAGTGTGTGGAAGAAGTAGGTGTTCCAGTCAGGAAAATATTCCCTTTATTTCATAGCTGAGAACAGGAGAAGGCTTAAAGGAGCACAGTGCCATGTCAGATCTTGCCCTCATTCCTAGGGCTGTCACTACACTTCAGGGAATAAAGGAAACTCCACTGGAGTCATTGAGTTGTGGGGCTGCTGCTGCTTGAGATCAGCATCCAAAAGCTGGAATGTCACAGTGGGAAGCAGTAACAGCTTCTCCCAGGAGCATTCCAGCAGGTCCTGTGCTGTGGGAGCACTCTCCTGCCTGCGAAGCTCTGAGCAGCTCCTGGGAATGAGAGTCAGATCTGCAGAACCCTAAAGCTCCAGAGGCTTTTCCAAGACACCTGGAAGTACCCATTGCTACCCAAACCTTCCACCTGCTGCTTCCCTGGCACAGGTAATTTGGGATGTGCTGGGTGGAGAGGCCCTTCCTGCAGGGCAGGGAGTGGGCAGGCAGACAGCCCTCAGCCCTTTTCATGTCATTTCCAGCCTTTGAGTGTTTTCCTGCCAGGAATTTACCTCGGAATGGTTTCCTTGCTTGTGCTGGGAGAGGTGACTGGGTGCTCGCAGTGCTGCGGGTGGTAGAGGCTCCAGAGGGAATGTGCCTTCCCATTGGAACCTGCTGGCAGCCCTTGAGGGAATGCTGCCATCAGGACAGTGGGCACAGATCCGGTTCCTTCCCTACAGGATGGAGCAAAGACAGTGAGCCCTTGTTGAATGTAAAGGAGGATTTTAATGAGCAGGCTTGGGGGGTTCCATCCCGGCGAGTCTCTGTCCCGAGGCCTCTTCCCTCGGGATCCTCCCAGCAGGGATCAGGCTGCTCCTGCCCCTCCTCACTCGGGCCTGCTCCTGTAGCTGTAGATGTTGCCCAGGACCCAGGCTGTGGGCAGCAGGAAGGATGAGAACATCAGGGTGAGGGCCACAGCTTGTTCCTGAGGGGACAAGGAGCAGCAATCAGTGGGATGGCCGCGCCGTGGCCATGGCACGCAGCCCTCCCGGGATGGCTGCACTGAACACCACACCCAGCTCGCTTCCCTGTGCTCTTCCCAGTCCTTGGCACCTGCCCTGGGGCTGGGGAGGGAAGTTTGGGGAGCAGAGCTGTTCCCACGGGCAGTGGATGGAGCTGGTGCTCTCCAGGTTTGTTGTTTCTCTGGGACACTGGAGCAGTGCGTGACCTTGAGGCCGTGGCCGGGGCCTGCAATGTTCCTGACTTTCAGGTGACTTTGGGATGGGAATTGCAGCCAGCAGCAGCCCCTCATTTCCCCCGTGCAACCAGGACAGAATTAACCTCCCACACTGGCACCTTTTTGATTTATTTGCCTGGAAAAAGCCCCTCCAGGCTCCTGCACCTCCTTTGTTGAAGACCTTGGAAAGGCAGCAGATGGAAAACCCCCAAAAAAGAGGTGGAGGGGGAACCAGGCAGGATTTTGGTGGAAAGCTCCTTTTCCCCAGCTTGTTTCACCCAGCCCAGGGTGAACCCTAGGAGGGTCTGGTTTGGGGAGGACTGTCCCCACAGGGGCAGTGTCAGAGGGTTTTTGGGCAGCCCCTGTCCTTGCCCATGGGGACACTCCTTTGGAGTGACTGTCCCAGGATAGGGGGGCAGGGTCTGGGTCTGGCCGTGAGGGACCACCAGTGCCACTGCTACCCCTTGCCCTGGGCTGCAGGGGACCCCCAAACCTCAAAGGTTAAAAAAGGAGCTGAAAGGACAAAATCAAACAGAAGCAGGAGCCAGAGGTGGGGAGCAGAGCATGGACACCATGGGGGTGGGGGCTGGAGCCTGAGGGCACATTCCCTCTTTTCCTCCCCCTCCCCTTTTGCTTCCACCCCCTTCCAAAATAATCTGGCCCTGAGACAGAGGGTCTGTGCCCCTCCAACCAGGCTGTTCCCACGTTTTCAACCCCCCCAGGATACTCACCCCAGGAGAGAGTGGGTGCTCGGGGGGGTGGGAGCGGAGCTGTGCCTGGGGGACACGGCTGATCCGGAGCGCAGCTGCCAGGAGCTGGGAGCCCCTCTGGAAACTCCTCATGGCGCTCTCAGGGCGAGCTCTCTGCTCCTCACTCTGCAGCTGCCCAGCTTGTCACTGTCACTGCTGCCACCACCCCCCTGCCACTCCTTGGCACAGCTCCAGGGGCACAGGGAGGAGCAGCCTGACACAGACAGGTTTTCCCAAATCGCTCTCTGCTTAATTTTTCTTCCCTTAATTGTTTTTGAATTTTTTCTCCTCAGCACTGCCCAGGACTCTGAGACCAAAAACTGTCCCCAGCCAGCACAGGGGGACACTGAGACGCTCTGCTGGAGAGCAGAGACCTCCTCTTGGAGGGGCCTTTTCCCTTAGAGCAAAACTTCCTTTGGAGCAGAACTCTCTCCTTGGACCTCCTCTTCTCTGGGCTTTTAAAAACTTTGTAACACTCAAACCACCATTCAGTGAGAAAGGGCTCACTGGAAAGGGCTATTTCCAAATTCCTCTGCTAAAGGGAAGGAAATGGGGTGCATGCCACTGGGATCAGCTGGGGAAGGAACTGCTCCTCCTTGTGTGCCAGTGGCTGCTGGAGGGGGATTCCAGTGCCCCAGAATCCCTATGGATGCCCAGCCACTCTCCAGGGGATGGATATTCCTGCCCTCACCGTGGACTCAGCCTGTGCTGGAATCAACAGCTGCTTGTGAGGAACAAACCAAAGGGGAAATGAATCCTGCTGGGGCCCAGTTGGGATTAGACCCGGGAATACCAAAGGAGTATGGGGGTGAGCATTGCTGCTCGAGCTCTGCCCTTTGTCAGGGTGTCCCCAAGGCATCCCTGGGGCAGTGGCAGCTGCAGGACTGACCCAGCCAGGCTCCAGGGGGCTTTTCCATGGATTTACAGTGGAGGACAGATGTGTCATGCCAATCCTGTAAGTGCTGGATCCTGGTGAGCACCAGGAGGCTGCTCAGAGTGGCCGGTGGCACCTGGCTGCAGCTCCAGCCCTGGATCCCTGACCCACCAGGATGGGACCAGCTGGAAGGCGCTCGGAAAAGCACGCCAAAGCCAAAGTCCAGATGGAATTTTTATCCTCCCTGGAAACAGGCGAGGGGAAGGGCCAGAGCGTGGCTGGGAACACGGGAGGTCAGTGGGGTGTGCTGCTAGCCCGGCTCTCTGCCAGCGGCTTTGGGGTCATAACTCATCTGACTCGGTTTTCCTCTTTCAGTTCCTCCTTCCCAGGCACAGGGCAGCCCCGGGACTGCCGCGCTCCCTCCGCGGGCACTCAGCTCAGCTGGACAAACACCTGCGTGTCCAGGATCTTTTTTCCAACTATTTCTTTTTAAGGAGACGGGGGGAAAAAAAGCGATTTCCTTCCTTCTTGCTCGGTTGGGCAACTTCCGTCCTTCCCTGGAGCAGCCTCTCTCTGCTCGCACAGGCTCAGCCCCGGGACAGAAGGCAAGAGCCACCTCCTCCCTTCCGCACCCTGGGGCTTGGGCTGGGTCGGGATTTTTCACTTTCCCCAAGGCAGGATTTTCCTCGCAGCTCAGTCTCAGTGAGGAAACCGAGCTGAGCTTGAGTGTTCCTGCATCCGGCTGCTGTCAGGGAGGGATCTGGGGGTTGGGCACCCTCCTTGCCCCTGTGTCACCCGGCTGGATTGCCAGCTCCACTCGGAGTTTCTCAGAGCCTCATTTCGTCATTCCTGTGTTTTTCCTGTGCCCGGCATTGCCAGGAGCCAGCTGCAGCTGCCTTTTGTCAGGGGCTGCTTACACATGTCTGTATCTGTACGTATCTTTAGCCTATAATTATACAAATGTTTGTACATGACGCATAGTTTTATGTGTAAATCAGTGGAACAGAAGGGTCCCGCCCCAGGAGGCTGAGCTGGAGACGAGGGAGTGAGGGGGACCAGAGGGGTGCAGTGAGCTGAGAGAGGGGGAATTATCAGGAACTTTTAGTAGTGCCACAGAACAGCACTGGGAGAAAGAGGAGGCCAGATGGGGAAGGTGGCTCTGTGTGTGTTGGGAGAAACTGGTGCAACCCCATCCCGGCAGCAGAAGAGGAAGAGGGAGGAGGCGAAGAGGTGATGAAGCCCGCGAGCTGTCAGGATTTGGGACAGCTGGAGATGGGGTGAGGGAGCGGAGGGGATGTACCCTGGGGCTGGGAGGAAGCTGAGATGGGGGAAAACCGCTGGAGGTGACCAGAGCGGACACAAAAAGGGGCAGAGACCGCTGGTGGCAGGCGGGGGGTGACGGGGAGCGGAGTTTGTCCCCTCAGCCCTCATCCCCTCCCTGCCTCTCCGCAGGCGGGGCCGGCGGCGATGGCCGATGGCGATGGCGACCCCGGCGTGTTCACGGCCACGGCCCTGCCCGGGGACCCGCGGCTGCTGCCCACGGTGACCAATGCCTTCCTGGGCACCCGGGTGTTCCGGGACATCCTGCACGCCGCCGGCGTGTACAGCGGGGCCGCGGGGGACACGCACCGCGCCGATGTCCCCAGCCCGCTGGGGCTGCGCATGGCAGCGCCCGGTGCCCGCAGCCTGGCCGAGAGCTTCGCCCTCGACAACTGGACAGGTGAGCGGGGAGCCAACGCCCTCCCTGGGGTTCTGCCGCAGGTTCCACTCTCTCTGCTTCTTCTGCTGCTGCCTCTTCCGCTCAGTCACGTCTTCTTTCTCATTCTCCGCTCACCTCCGGGTGCCGTTCCTCTGGAACAAGCGGGGAATCCCCCTTTTGTGTGGGAATAAGGGATTTTCAGGCTGTAGCTCCATCCCTGCTGGGGCCAGGATCGGCAGACACTCTTTAACGACAGAGCCTGGTAAAATGTTTGATGGCACAGACCATCCCTCAGCAGTTTGGCCAGGCTCACTGCCAGCGGTGTTGTCCAGTCCTCAACTGGGTCTGATCCCAGGAAAAGCAACCCCTTGGCCAGTAGGAACCAGTAGACAGGGCAGAATCCAAGTGTTTCCAAAGGCTGGTGGCTCTGGCTGTGCTTGCAGGGACCTTCAGCCACACGATTCAGTCCCCTGGCTACACGGCCACCCACCAGCTGTACGCCCACCACTCCTTGGTGCACCTGATGGCCTTCAGTGTCACCATCCGGCGCTTGGATGGCTCCACACATCCCGCCACCGTCCAGCTCCAGAGCCTGTTTGTGCCACAGAGCCAGGACCTGCACTTGACTCCAGGGCCGGACTTCCAGGGAGCACAGTGAGTGTTGGGAATGGGAGCCCCTGCCCTGAGCCTGCCTCTGCGGGCTGGGGTGCACTGCCCTGCTCTGTGGGGCAGGAATGGTGAGGGATGTGGGGCAGGAATGATGAGGGGTGTGGGGCAGGAATGATGAGGGATGTGGGGCTGGAATGGTGAGGGGTGTTCTCACACCTGCTTCATCCTGGCATGTGTATAAAATACCCCCTGAAATTAAGCATAGAAACGTTTTTATTACTTGCAAATCCAGAATTATCCATCACGCTGATGTGTGAGAGCAGTGAAGCTGACAGGGGCTAAATGTGATTCCAAAGAAGTGAGGTTGGGGAAAATGGGAGGTTTGTAGGAGATGACCTCTAGAACAGGATTCCTGGGACCAGAGACCGTTTGCGATGGCTTCCCATTGCCAGAGGGTAGGGTTAGATGGGACATTGGGAAGAAACACCTTCCTCAATCGCTACAGCTACATCTACGGGCAGACGCTGGTTCCCGAGGTGGAGGGGGGCCCCCGTCCCACTGTCCACATGCTGTGGACCCCCATCCCGCGGTCGCTGACGCTGGGCGGGGAGGAGCGGGAGCGGTGCTGGCAGTTCCTGACGGCGGTGGCCGGGAGCGAGGAGGAGGCGAAGCGCAGCTACAGCGAGGGGCTGTCCCTGGCGGCCGCGGGGTCCCTGCACCGCTCCCACATCCGCGCCTGGGCCGCGCTGCGCCGGGGATGCTCCGTGGAGCTGGACGGGCCCCTGGCCCTGCGCCAGGCGCTCCACGGCTGCCTCTACTACCTGCTGAGCGCCATCCCGCCCCGGGACAGCCCCGCAGCCCCGTTCCACGGCATAAGCCCCGGAGGCTTGTCCAACGGCACCCGCGGCGAGGACTACTGGGGACACGTCTTCTGGGACCAGGTGAGGGGGGCCGTGCTGAGCTGGGGGTTTGGCACTGCGAGTGGGATGGAGGAGACTCCATCCTTCCACCGTGATGGAGAGGAGTATCCTTCAGCAGGGATGGAGAAGGCTCCATCCTTCCATCGGGATGAGGGTGTACTTGAAGGGTGGAGCTGGCGGGAGCATTTGGGTGCTTCCCCCCCCAGCCAACCCCGCCGCGCGGCCCCGCAGGACACCTGGATGTTCCCGAATATCCTGCTGCTGCATCCCGGGGCTGCCCGCGCCATCCTGCACTACCGCATCCGCACGCTGGAGGGCGCCCGGCGCAACGCGCGGGAACAGGGCTACGAGGTGGGACAGGGACACCGGGCTGGGGTGGCAGCAGGGTGGCACCAGCCCCTGTCCCCAGAGCAATCCCGGGCTGGGGTGGCACCAGCCCCCGTCCCCAGAGCAATCCCGGGCTGGGGTGGCACCAGCCCCTGTCCCCAGGGCAATCCCGGGCTGGGGTGGCACGAGCCCCCATCCCCAGGGCAATCCCGGACTGGGGTGGCACCAGCCCCTGTCTCCAGGGCAATCCCGGACTGGGGTGGCAGCAGCCCCTGTCCCCAGGGCATTCCCGGGCTGGGGTGGCACCAGCCCCCATCCCCAGGGCAATCCCGGGCTGGGGTGGCACCAGCCCCCGTCCCCAGGGCAATCCCGGGCTGGGGTGGCACCAGCCCCCATCCCCAGGGCAGTCCCGGGCTGTTTCAGCGGGGCACAGCACAAGGTGATGTGCTCATAGATGCCTTCTCCCGGCAGGGCGCGAAGTTCCCGTGGGAGAGCGCAGCCACTGGCCGGGAAGTGTGTCCTGAGGAGATCTACGGAGCGCAGGAAATCCATGTCACCGGGGATGTCCTGATGGCCTTCGAGCAGTATTACTACACCACGCAGGTAAAGGGAGGGTGCTCCACCTGATGGCCCGGTGGCAGGACACCTGGACACTGTCACTGTCCCTTCCATGGGGAACTCTGCTCTCTCTGCTCCGCAGGCTCCCTCCTGCAGCCCTGCCTTCTCTTGCTCCTGTGGGTGTGTCAGCATCCTGTTGGCTCAAACCAGGCCAGTCTTTCCTCCTGCTCCCTCCATCTCCTCAGAGCTCCTCTCCATCCTCCTGCTGACTTGGGTCTGGTGGAGTCTCCCTCACGCCCCTGTTTTTCCCCAGGACCAGAAGCTGTTCCTGGAGGATGGGGGCTGGGAGCTGGTGGAAGCTGTGGCTCAGTACTGGTGCAGCAGGATGGTGTGGAGTGAGGAGGAGCAGCTCTACCACATCAGAGGTGCCTCTGCCATGGGAACGGGGTGGAAAGCAGAGGTTTGGAGCCACCTGGTCTAGTGGAAGGTCTCCCTGCCCGTGGCAGGGCTGTGGAACTGGATGAGGCAACCCAAACCAGCCTGGGATTCCGTGACTTGGAGGTGCCCTTCAAGATGCCCTCAGGATGAGGTGCCCGCATGCACCAGCCAGAGCTGTATCCTGGGTTGTTCCTCCTTCAGCACCAGCACCGTGCATGTTCTCCACTGAGCATCCTGCTGGATGTGTGGGATCCTGCCAGCAGGATCCGGATGGGCAGGAGGGTCCCCTTCCCCCAGCCGTGTCCCCGAGGGGGGGCCCAGAGCCACGGCAGCCCCTGGGTGTGCAGAGGTGCCAAGTGTCCCCTCCTGTCCCCGCAGGTGTCATGCCCCCAGACGAGTACCACAGCCAGGTGGATAACTCTGCCTACACCAATGCCGTGGCCCGGCGCAGGTAATGTTTGGAATGGCTCCTGGGAGCACAGCCTGGATCTCTGCTCTTCCACCTGACACCCTGCAGGGATGGCAGCAGTGGGGCTCCCGAGGGGATCCCTCCTCCCTCTCCTCACACCCCTCTCCCTGTCACCCCTCTGCAGTCAGAGGAGGAGTGGGGGTTCCTCCTGTCTCCTCTGCCCTATCCAGTGCCCACCTGAGGCTGAGAGGGATCTCCATTCACAGCAAGGCTTCTCCCTTGGCATTCCATGGGGTGTCTGTGCTGTTGGCCAGCTGGAGACATCCACAGCCAAGGAAAGGGGTTCCCAGCTCTGTGATGGAATCTGTTACCCCTGGCCCAATCCCTGCCCCTTGTTCTTCCACAGCAGCTTTTTCTTGCAGCTCCTTCTGTCCTCTCTCTCCTCTCGCTGTCACCCATCCCTGACATAAAACCTTGTTCCTTCTTCTTTCCAGCTTAAATTTTGCCACTGACATGGCTCGGGACCTGCTGTTCCCGGTGCCAGAGGAGTGGGAGGACCGTGCCAGGAAAATCAAAGTGCCCTTTGATGAGGAGAGGAAATATCACCCTGAGTACGATGGCTACAGCCCAGGTGAGTGGTGAGGCAGTAGCAGCAGCCCATGGATCACACTTTCAATCCTGCAAGGATCAGAATTCCAACTGGTTCACACTTGGGAACGGCAGAAGGGTCCCTGCTGTTGCCGCAGTGCAACACGCTGGGCTTGGGGTGGTTTTCCTCACTGGGTTGTTTCTCATCAGCGGGCTCAAAATCTGAGAACTGCCCCCTGTCTGAGCAGCCCTGTCCCCAGGTGAGCCGGTGAAGCAGGCAGATGTGGTCCTGCTGGGGTTCCCACTGATGCATCCCATGAGCGCCGAGGTCCGCAGGAACGACCTGGAGATGTACGAGCCCGTCACCGACCCGGCCGGGCCGGCCATGACCTGGGTGAGGAGAGGGCAGAGCCCAGCCTGGGATTCACCCTGGGGGTGCCTCCATCCAGGGGACAATGCAGAGCTGGGATGTGCACTGGGAATGTTCACGCTGGATGGAGGGGTGGGGAGGTGCTGCTGCCCCACCGCACTGTCACCAATCCCCCTCCGGCAGAGCATGTTTGCCGTGGGCTGGCTGGAGCTGAAGGAGCTGCAGAGAGCCTGGAGCCAGCTGGAAAAGTGTTTCAGCAACATCACGGAGCCTTTCAAGGTGAGTGGAGGAGCTGCAGATCCCTCCTGCTCCCAGGCAGGTGGCAATGGGATTGAAACCCACAGAACTGCCTGGAGCACCCAAAATCAACTCCTGCATTGTCTCTTTCTCCTGCTGGAGCAGGTCTGGGTGGAGAACTCGGATGGGTCGGGAGCTGTGAACTTCCTGACAGGGATGGGTGGATTCCTGCAGGTTGTCCTTTTCGGCTTCACAGGGTTCAGGTGAGACCTGTTGTGTCACTTTTAACTCCCAAGCCAGCCACGTGTCCCTTAAAATGTCCCTGTTTGGCTGGAGCGAGGTTGGGAACAGAGGCTCATTACAGGTCACATTTGGGAAGGAAAATGCCATTCCCTAAGCCTGATCTCTGCTTCAGCAGCAACATCCTCCTGTCTCCTTTGGATGTGGTGAAGAAACACCTCCTGCAGCCTCACGTGGGGCTCCCTGCTCCCGTGGGGCTCGGGGAGCCTCCCTGGAGGGAAGGAGCCCTCAGCTTTAAAATATCCTGGGAAAACATGGAGCTGTTCATGTAATTTCAGAGCTGTGGTGGTTTCCACCCTGGAGCCACCATCTCTTCAGCCTATTCCTGGTTTAATTGAGGCTGGATCAAGCCTTTTGATTCCCAGTGAAAACTTCCAGCCCTAACAATGTATTTTCACTCCGCGTGTGTGGCCGGAGCTGCTGGGAAACCCGCCCCATTCCTTGGAGGAGCTGGGTGGGAGCTGCCTTATTCCCGGCTGGAAATCTGGGCTTTGGCCAGGCTGGGAGGTCTCCAGGCACCCCGTGTGTGCTGGGTCAGGCCCCTGGTGGCACAGGCTCAAGCTTTGGCTTTGGGGCTCTGGCCAAATTCCAGAGATGACGATGACATTGTGCAGCCACGCTCCCGCCTTTCCCGCCGTCGGACATGGATCCTGCTGGGGCTCCATTGAAAGGACCATTTCAAACTTCCCCTGAGCCTTCTGCAGTCCCTGAAGCCCTCTGAGCGTTCTGGAGCTGGTGGTGGAGAGCTCTGGTGGGCCAGGATTTGGGTCAGGACAAGAGGGGCCGTTGTTTTTCCTCACCCCAAGCCAAGCCCTGCACAGGCAGCTTGGCTTTGGCTCAGGGATGGAGGGAGTCAGGATGTTTGTTCCATTGTTCCTGGGGAAGGAGCCCTGCTTGGGATACAGAGCAGACAGGGTCGACTGATGGGCAATTGAAAGATGGTTTATTTATTGCAAAATCAGTCTGGTGGGAGGGTGAGACCGTAAGGTTGTTACATCCAACGCCATCGCGCCAGAAGCCGTTTTCATTTTAGTTACAATGTCTTTTATATATTTCTTGTTCAATCAGCTACTTCTACAAAGCTTGCTAGCATCTTCATAAACCAGTCATTAATTTGCTATCATTGCTACAAATGATGGCAAATTGTAGCAAATTGCTACGAATCATTGCTACGAGGTTCTGCCCCGCTGTGCTTCTTTTAATCCACTCATTCAACTCTTCAGGCACTTACTGCTCTATCTTCTACTTTTTGCTGGCTCTATAACAAGATCTACTGCTAGACTTTAAAATTTTCTACTACCTTGCTTCATATATTTATTCTCTTACATGAGGCACGTTTCTGCTTGCTCAAAACATATTTCCGCTTCAACTACAAATCTTTATTCTTATTTTGTTTCTCTTTCACTTCTCTGTTGTAAACCTCCAAGCCTTCTCCAAGGCCTTAGGTCAAGCACTGCATCCATCTCCATCTCTGAGCCTGGGGCTCTCTGTGCCTGCATGTCCCACAGAGCAGCTGTGCTGAGCTTCCAGCCCTCCATCCCATGGGAGTGAGGAGCTGAGGTGTCTGAGGGTCACCTGCTCTGAGAGGAGGAGCAGGGCATTCCCCAGGTCCTGCCAGCACAGCTGCTGCTGGAGGAGCTCTGAACCAGAGCAGGGAATTGAGCTGTATTTTTTAAAATATGAAATCTGACCTCATGGAAAGCCCAGGCCCCGGCTGTGGAGCTGGGATGGGGTGGGAATGTCTTGGGGTGGGCTGTGGAATCACCGCCCCGGTAGCTCCTCACCAGGAGCTCTATCAGTGTGTTTGCCCAGAGGTCCTTGGATGCAGCCAGGACCCTTCCAGACCCCTCTGGTGTGCATGAGGTGGTGATGCTCAGAGAGGTGGCTGCTCCCTGAGCCCGAGCTGGGCTCCTCTGTGGCTCCTGCTGTCCCACCCTGACAGCTCCTGCCTTCCCAGGATCACAAGGTCCGGCCTCCTCTTCGATCCCGCCTTTCCCCACGATATCACCAAGCTGAAAGTCTCCAGCATCTCCTACTTGGGCAACAAACTGGAAGTCACCATCACCAGGGAGGAGATCAGGATGGAAGTGACTGAGACCTCCCGGGACCCTCGGGCATCTCCCCTGGAAGCTGTGCTGGAGTCGGGGCAGCGCTTTCCCCTGTGGGAAGGTAGGGCAGCAGTGCCTGCGTCTGCTCCCTGAAATCATTTGGGAATAAACCATCCCCCTGTCTCACACAAAGCTTTTCTGGTGCAGGGCAGAGCGTCTCCTTCCCCACAGCACCTGGATGGATCCAGAGGTCGCCCAGCAGGACCCCCTGACCCCTGGCTGAGCCGGGTGCTGCCCCCCGGAGCAGCAGATCCGGGATGTCGGTGGAGGGGGAAGGTAACAGTGGGTGGAAAGGGGGTGCCAGGCTGTGCCAGGAGGCCTTTGTCCCCCCAGGATTGTGTGTGTCACCTGTCCTTGTGGCCCCAGGGGTCAGTGGCTGAAGCTATCACCGTGGCTGGAGCTGTCACCACGTCTGAGCCCCCCACTCCCAGCCATCTCCACACGTCTCTAACTCGGCACACGAGAGGAAACCAAGCCTGAAAATGACCATTTCAAACGCTAAACACACAGGAGTTGTTTGTGCTCTCAACATGTTTGTGTTTGTAAGGAAGCCCATTCCTGGCTGCAGGATCCTGACTCCAGCTCCTCCAGCATGTCCTGCCCTGGTCCTCGCCTTCCCCATGTGTTACTCCATGGGCTCAAAGGGCTGTGGAGGCTCAGCCAGTGCTGTTTCACCAGATGAACAGTTTTGGCACTAAATATTACTCCAAAATATGCAGCAGAAAGCCTTTTAACCCCGTGTGGGCAGCACACAGCTCCGTTGCTGTTATTTGGTGTGTAACATCCCTCACATGTTTTTAAACCCTTATCTACATTATTCCCTACACCAATAATTCCCTCTCTTTTCAAGCACTTCTGGAGTTAAATCCTTTCTCACTTGGCATCTGAAGGGCTGCAGGAAGCCTGGACACCGGAGATCTGTGGCATTATCCTGTCAGATGGTGACAGGGGCAGCATTTTTCCGTGCCTGAGCAGCCTCGGGGCGAGCAAAGAGCTGCTGCGGGTTTGCTCAGGGCGTTTTTGGTGTCCCAGAAATCCGAAGGAATTCCTGTGCCTGCACAGGGTGGGCACAGCATCCTCCCCTCCACAGCCTCCCTGTCCCCGTGCAGAGGAGCCCTGGGTGGGAGCAGGGAGAGCCGAAGGCGTTCCCTGCCCCGAGGGCTCTGTCCTGGCCAAACCAACCCCAGGAATCTCTGCCCGGCTTTATGAAAAGCCCCGCGGCTGCCCCAAGCATCTGGGAATGCTTAGGGCTGGAGCAGGGAGTCTCCCGCTGCTGTGTAATTACTTGGCTCCTGCTCCGGCCTCATCAGAGCCGCCAGCCCCTAATTAGCGCCAGCCCCTAATTAGCGGCGGCTCTTGGCACGACAAAGGGACCGTGCTGTCCTTAGCCCAGTGCACTGCACCGGGACTGGGATTGGGATGGGGATGGGATACAGCCCCACTGTGAGCCAGGGCTAGTTGGCAGTAAAGGGGGTTTGCCCTCACAAAAGGGTTCTTTAGTCCCAAAATGAGCTGTCGCCAGCCCAGGCAGGGAGAGCAGGGAGCAGTGGGGGTGCATCCCAAATCCCCCCTGTCCTGGCTGGGACTGGCTGGGGATGTTTGTGTTCCTGTAATGAGTTTTCAGGTCTCAGCTCCATTTGGGGTGAGGAGGGGACACCCCATTTGCTTCATCCTGTCCCCACGAGGCCCAGGAGCATCTCTGCTTCTTCCCCTCCTCGGTCCTGGGGGTCCCAGTGGCCAGAGGTGACCCTAAAGGCTGTGGGAACAATGGTATCTCCTGGCTGCCAGGAGCCCCATCAGAGCCAAAATTCCCAATTAATGTTTTCCCTTTGGCACCCCCCTGCCCCTTTCCACCCACAGAAACTCACGCTGTGTGAAGCATTTAATGATTTAAATAGCGACCATGGAAGCTGGGGCTCCACACGGGATAAGGGGAAGTAAAAAAACCCACAGGATAAACAAAAATAAACAGGGGTGGGGAACGGGGTGGCAGAGAGGGGTGGTGGCCTTTTGGGGAGGCCACCAGCGATGCAGAGGAGGTGCCACCAGCCCTTCACCCTGGGTCACTGGTCCTCGTCGTCGCTGCCGCTGAGCTGGTAGGTGAAGAAGCCGACGGACTCCTGGGCCAGCTTGGAGAGGTGGATGACCCCGGTGACAATGAGGGCCCCCAGCAGGAGTGGCAGCAGCACGCTGCCCGCCGTGGCCAGGGCGTTGTAGCACCGTGCCTTGGAGCTGAAGTGCCGAGCAGCTTCCACGTCCCCGGACACTTTCCGGTCTCGAGCCTGCCAAGGAGAGACCCTTCCCTCAGCCCCCTCCTGCAGCCCCTTCCCAAAGCCCCTTCCCACAGCCCTCTCTGCACCCTCTTCCTGCAGCCCCGTCCTGCTTCAAGGCTTTGTCCCCCTTGCAACCCACAATTCATCCATCCATCCATCCATCCATCCATCCATCCATCCATCCATCCATCCATCCATCCATCCATCCCTCCATCCCTCCATCCATCCATCCCTCCCTCCATCCATCCCTCCAACCATCCATCCATCCACCCATCCATCCATCCATCCCTCCATCCATCCATCCCTCCCTCCATCCCTCCCTCCCTCNCCATCCATCCATCCATCCATCCATCCATCCATCCATCCATCCCTCCATCCCTCCATCCATCCCAGGCTGCTCCTGCTCCCCTCTGGCCCCGCATCCTTTCCCACTTGTGTTTTCCTTCCTGCTTCATCCAGAGCCTCGCTTGCTCCAGCCCCTGCTTGTCCCCATCTTTCTATCCCAGTCTAGTCCAGCTGGGGCTGGGATTTTCCCTCCTGCTTCCTCCGGAGCCTCTCTGACTCCGGTCCCTGCTTGTCCTCATCATTCCACAGCTGGAGCTGCTCCTGCCGGTGGCATGGAGGCATCAGGGCCCCATGGCACTTTTTAGGATCAAGCAGCACTGCTCGGGTGGTGGGAAGGGGGCTTTGGTTATCCACGGCTGTCCCACAACCTCCGGAATCGGCGGCAGGAAAAGCGGGGAGGGCTCACCAGCCGCAGGTGTCCCCCTCCTGCGGAATGTTGGGATCTGCCCGCCCCAGCCCGCCCGGGACTCATCCCAAGCGCTCCTCGGGCATCCCTCCCTTGGCGCCTGAGCGGGGTGGGACTCCCGGAGCCCCCGAGCGCTGCCGGTCCCGTACCTTGACGGCGAAGGCGAGCGCCACGAAGCCCAGGCAGCAGAAGTTCATGTAGAGGGTGTTGAAGATGGCCCAGAGCAGGTGGTCGCGGGGCGCGGGGGCGGCGGGGGGCGAGCCCCGCTTGGGGGGCGGCCGCTCCTCCCGCGGGTACGAGGTGTCCATGGCCACGGAGAGGGGAACCCGCGGCTCCGGCAGCCTCGCCCCTTTTATATCCCCGCTCCGCTAAATATAAACCCGGCAAATTACAGCCCTGAGGGATGTGGTTGTCCCACAGGCCTCAGGGAGAAAGGCTGGGGTGGCGAGCCCACGGGCTTTTTATAGCCGGCCTTCCTCCCGGGATGAGGAGCGCGGGTGGCTCCAGCGCGGCTGTGACACCGCGGGAGGGTCACTCCAAGGCGGAGCTCAGGGCCAGCACGGTGCTGGCTGGCACAGGTACCTCCAACCCCACCCTCCAGGTGTGCTGGGCAGGGCAGACCCCCCCTACAGCACTTCTGGGCTGTGGGATGGATGAAATGGAAGTTAATATTGTGATAAATGTTACGGGTTAATTCATGCTCCTATGAGATATGGAAATGATTGTGAAATAACTCAGGTTCATAAACAAGTTGTGCATGTATGAAAGGTCTCTAAAAGTTTAAACCCACAAGCAGGGGTTGGGGAGGATTGCTTCACAGAATTACAAAACCACGGATGGCAGCAAAGGGGAGCTTAATTTACATACTAAAAGACAAAAGACGTGGCTCCAGCGGAGATGAACCCCTTCCTGGGACTGACTGGGGAACACCCGGGCAATGATCAGTCAATAAGTATCCACCATCGAGATAACCAGGGTCGTTAGACCCTCCCATCCCAGTGCCAGGTTCCCTACTCGGCATCTGATCTCATCACTTCCCAGAAACAGCTTTGTCCAGTCCAGCACGGAGAAAAGGAAATTTCATGAAAACGTGAAGCAACAAAAGAACAGGAGAACCTCTGCCCCAGGTGAAAAAAACTGTATAAAAACCAACCCGATGGAGGCAGCATTTGTGAACAGAGGGGGTTTGACGCGGCAGAGGTCAAACCAGAGTTCACCCAGTGCCGATCCCGAGTTCTTTGATTGTGGCCATCCAAATTGTATCTTGATCGAGAAATAAAATCTCAAATTTTTGATTATTAAATTGGCTGAATCGCTAATTTACCTGTAACAATATGGAAAGGTGGAAGAGCCACATCCATGGGGCTCCCCGGCAGCGGGGGGGAGACAGGGCTGCAGGGTGGGGGGCGTGGGCAGCCAAAACACACGGAGGGGCTTTAATTTCCTTTTCCTGCCATCTCCAATGTGAAAAACACGTTTACTCTCTTGTGAAAATTTTAAAAGTTTAATAAAGCAGTAAAGATCACGGCTGGGTGTATCTTAGTACTTAGTTAAGAGCACACTGTTATCTTCAGAGATACTTCTTAAATACTTTTTTTCTTATAGCAGCCTGTTGTATATTAATAGACTCTTATGTCTAGTAAACTTTTTTTTCTTAAACTAGTTTACATAAATTAAGAATTGTTTAGTATGGCTCTTCTTTGGTTTTACTTTTTTAGAGCATGTGTATTTTTTGGTTGTGGTTTTAGGGTTTTTTATTATTATTTTTAGTTGTGGTTCTGGCCCATACTGTCTTCAGACGGTGAGAGTTGATTGTTGGTATATCTGTGTCAGGTATCTTTTTTATATGTTTATTGGATGTTTATCTCATCTAAGCAGGCATTTTAACACAAGCACACTTACATTAGCTGATTACTACTATGCCTAAGCTTAATTAATAACAGAAAGAAAAACTGTATCTTAGTGACAAGGTTACTTTAACACTACACCAATAAAATCCATTTCAATATTTGCGAAAAGCCAATATTATAATATCTATGTATGTATGACACCCAAGATGTTGGGAAGAACCTTCCCTGGGATTTGGGCTGGAAGCTCTCTGCTCAGCGGCAGGATGGAGGCAGGGAGACGAGCGGGAGGAAGAGGAGGAGGAGGAAGCCACAAAGATGCCCGAGGACTCTCTGCGATGTCCCAGACGAACTTTATCGGTGGCAACGGTGACCGCCGAGTGTGTCACAGGCGCCAGGATGAGCAGAGCAAAGCGGGGGTGGGGATGGGGGGCTGTCCCCCACACCCCATCCCCTGCCACTGCTGTGCGGGGACACCGGGGGGGGCGGGCAGCGAGGGGACCGGGGTCACTCCCTTCGCCCCCGCGCCCCGAGCGGGCACATTTTGGGGACAGGAGGAGCGGGGGGAGCACCCCGCGGGTGGGGCCAGGCGGTGGTCAGGTGGCCCTGGATATGGAGATGGCGGTGACGAAGACGGCGACGACGGCGATGATGATGGCCACGGCGACCACCACGGAGCAGACGATGTTCGCCACCCTGGCCCTGTCGCTGTGACGCCGGGCACCCTCCAGGTCGCCCACCAACTTACAGTCACGGGCCTGGGGGCAAACGGGGGGCTCGGGGTGGG
>WBNO01021217.1:188962-213754 GCA_013400575.1 Peucedramus taeniatus | reverse complement strand
GGCGGCGGCGGCGGGGGCGATGCGGGCGGCAGGATGCCGCGGCTCCCGGTGAAGAAGCTCCGGAAGCAGCTGAAGCTGCTGCTGCTGCTGGCGCTGCTCACCTCGGCCGCCTGGTTCACCTACCTGCACATCAGCCTGGTGCGCCAGGGCCGCGCCCTGCGCCTCCCGTTCGCCTACGGCAAAGGTAACGGGGGGGGTCCCGGCACCCTCGGAGCGGGGCCTCGGGGGGCTTTGGGGGTCCCCAAGGGGTGGTGGGTCCCCTCCGCCACTCCGGGGTACCGGAGCATCTTGGGTTTTGGCGTCCCCAGGGAGCAACGAGGCTCCCCCCCGCACTTTGCTCTCAGAGCGCCTGGAATTTGGGGGTCCCCGAGGGGCTCGAGGGTCCCCCCGCCACGCTGGAGACCCGGAGCACCCCCCTTTCCAGCGCTGGGTTTCCGTCCCGCATCATCCGCGGGGGTTTGGGGCGAGGGAGACCCCTCCGTGGGCTCCGCCTTGGACCTTCGGGAGGAGGGGACACCCAGGAGGGCCCCCAAAGCGGCCGGGGCGTTCATTGTCCCCCCTCGAGCCGCTCCGTCCTCATTTTTCCACCCGCTGCCTTGGCTGAGATGACAAAGAGGCCATTTATAGGCGCTCGCCGCTGCTGGAAAGGGACAATCCCTTCTTTCCCATCCCTTCCCAACGTTCCCATCCTTTCCGAACCCTCCCCATCCCAACACTTTCTCAGCCTGTACTTCTTTGCTGTAAAAAGCCAAAAATTCCTTTCTCCTCCCGCCCTGGGATAGCGGCGGGGATGGATCCCGGGATGCTCCGGAGGGACAGGTGCCCCGAGGCTCGGTCGTGTCCGGTCTCTCCCGGTTTTCCCGTGGCAAATCTCCCGAAGCCGCTCGGAATATTTGCCGGTGAAACTTGAGCCGTGCCCTTCTTGCTGGGACCGGCCTCGCCCAGCGCCTTTTGCCCTAAAAAAACGACTCGGGGACGGGATTTAGTGCCCGTGGAGGGAGGGAAAGGCTTTCCCCAGGGGGTCGGAGCGGTCCCGGGGGTCGGCAAAGCCTCTGGGCCGGCAACCCCAAAGTTTCCGAGCGGAGCAGCAGCATGAGCCTGCAAATTTTTGGGCCTCACGGTAAAATCGGGATTATGCGAATGAGCGAGGCAGGAAATGAGGCTGCTCGGGGAGGGAGGGGGGGCACCGGGGGCTGGCGGCTCCCTGCGGGATCCTCCGTGCTGGGAAAGCCGCAGGCTCTGCCCGGTGTTCCCTGGGGGGGTTTCCCTGTGTTCCCCACCTTTATCCCAAGGCGCTTCCCCCCTGTCCCAGTGTTCTGGACCAAAAGGTTTGGGATCGCTGTCCCCATCCCTGGGGACGCCGTGGATCGGGGTCCCCGCGGGTGTTTTGGGGGGCGAGCCGTGGTTTTGCTGCCGGGAGGATGCATAGGGATGCTCCCAGGTGCTGAGCCTGGCAGGTGCCCATCCCTGCTCTCCCTGCTCTCCCTGCATCCCGGCCGGCCCCTCGGGATGCTCCAGAGGTTTTGCTGTGCAATGGCTGCAAACTGGGAATGAGGGGAGCTGGGCTTTGGTGGAGAACGGGGTCTCTGGGAGGTGGGAAGAGAGGTGGGGAAGTGTTGGCCCCTGCCGTGGGGAACACGGGCACCTTGCCTGGCTGAGGTGTGGAGGGGTGGGGATTCTCCAGGGAAAGCTGGATCTGGGTGGGATGCTCCTTGCATTTTAGGGATTTTCCTAATCAATCCTCAATCCATTTTTTTCCTCAATCCATTTTAGGGATTTTCCTAAAACCCGGGGGAAGGTGTGGAAAAGGCAGAGTTTAGGTCCCTCTCGGCCTTTTTGGACACGAGGTGGTGGAAAGGGGTTGGGTGGAGATGGGGGAAGGGTTTGGCCATGCACAGATGGACCTTCATCCTGCTGGTGCCAGAGTGGGAGAGGCAGGGAGTGTTTTAGGTGGAAAAACATTGAATGGAGTGAAAAAAACAAAACAAAAAACCCCAAATAGATCATAGGAAATGAACCATATTAAGGAAAAAAAAACTTGTTGCAAGGGTTTGGGGAAAGAGCATCACCCCAAGGGTCTGTGCACCAAAAGGAGTCTGGAGATGACTTTTGGATTTGGCCACCATGAGCCAGGACCTCTCTGTCTGTGCCAGGGGTGTTGCCTGGTTAATTAACAAGGAAAAAGGTTAATTACTCATTAAACAGGATGTCAGTGAGCAGCTGGACGCTCTGGAAGCTGCGGGTGCAGGGCACGAGGATTTTAGGTACTTTTGGGAGGTGTAAAGTGGGGAAGACCCAGCCAGGTGGGGTTGGGAGCACAGTGGGATCATCCCAGGGCTCCCTTGGCCCAGCCTGGAGCATCCAGGGGCTGGGCTGGGAGCTGTGCTGGTCCCTGATAAAACAGCCCTCCTTTTCCTCATCTTCTCCGAGTAGATAATTACCCTTCTCTGCCTAATTGAGCACACGGATTCCTCACTGGAAATAACGAGGCCATTACGGGGCTCTCCCAGCTGGAAAGCGCCAGGCAACGGGGTGGGAACAGGGATGAGCCAGGTCGGAAGGGAAAGGATTGAAAAGCAAAAAAGAGCTGGGAAAAAAAGGATAACAAAGCCCTGAAGTGGCTGGCAGTGGGGGTGTGGGGCTTGGGGTTTGCTGGGATTTAGCAGGGAGTGAGGTTTTGGGGGGTTGGGGGAGCACGGGATGGGTGCTCCAGAGGGCTAAAGCCAGTTTGGGGATGAAGTGGGGCTCTCTCTGCCTGCTGGGCATGGCATGGCCTGGGTCACCCCTCTGCCGTGGTCCAGGGGGCTCCCAAACCCCCTGATCCCAAGGCAGTGATGGGATGGATGCTCTGTGTCCTGTTCTCCTGCTCTGTGTCCTGTTCTCCTGCTCTGTGTCCTGTTCTCTCTCTCCTGTTGTCTCTTTCTTTGGGGAGAGCACATTTGGGATGATGTGTCCCACTGGGATCCATCTCTGCAGATGCTTTGATTTTAATTAGGAGCCTGGAATGCTGCAGCCTGCTGTGGGGCTCATCCTTTGTGTTGAGGATGCTGGGAGCAGGTAGGGAAGGGATGAGGAGAGCCCTTTGAAGATGAAGGGCAGTGGGATTTGGGATTGGGCTGGGAGCTGCTTTTTCTTCTGCTGGCATCACCCCACTCTCCTATCCCTGCTGGATGGACCCATGTGGGGTCCCAGCACCAGGGAAAGCAGGTCCCATCCCTGCTGCTGAAAGGGAAGTTTGGAGCTGGGGGATTGGGCTGGTTTGGGTGTCACTGGTGCCCTTTTTCCACATGGGAAGCCCTTCCCGGGCTGCCCCAGGCTCCATGCCCTGCTCCTCTGGGGTGCCCAATGGGAAAAATTTGGCACCTGCCTGTTTTGGGTTTTTCAAAGGCAAAAAATGTGGCTCTTCAGAGGCTCAAGTGGTTTTGAACCACCCCAGGGTGGCACCTGCCCCCAGCCTGGCTGTGACCCGGCCCCCTTGGCACCCAGAGGGTCCCCAAAACTGTCCCTTGGAGCCAGGGGAGGTGAGGGATGGCTTTTCCCGAGCACCAGGAGCTCTTTGCCTTGGTGTTTGGGATCTTTATCCTTCCCAGCACTGCCCTGGATCTCCCCTCCCTGCCTTCCCTGTGCCTCCCTGTGCTGGGGCTCTCCAGAGCTGCTCCTTGGGCAGGGCTGAGCAGCTCCCTGGGGTGTCAGTGAGAGGCAGCACACAGGGATTTTGGCTGGATGGGGAGCCAGGTGGGAGCCAGCTGCTGGAAGAGGCTGGAAAGCTGGAACTGGGATGGTGTCCCCACAGGCAATGCAGAGCTCAGAGGAATTTTTCTGGGGTGAAAGGCACCCTAAAATTCCCAGCATTTCACCTTCTCCAGAGGCCTGTGACCTTCTCCAGAGGCCACATCCCTGGAAGCCAAGTCTTTGTGCTGGGGGCTGTGAGTTGAGCATCATCCCTGTTGGGATGGAGCAGGATCCCGTGGGAGCTGCTGCATCTCTCTTTGGGGCTGGAGCAGGTGGGACTGAAGGGCATTGGATGCACAGTAAGGGAAATGGGGAAGTCTGGGAGGGATTTGAAATGCTGATTAGGAGCGTGGAAGTGTGGGAGCCGCCTCTCCTGGTGGGTGTTTGTCAGCTGGAGTGGTCTCATGGCAGCTCCATCTCCAGCCAGAGCGATTCCTCATCGATTTCCATGGCTCCAGCTGAGAGGGCTGCCAGAGTGGGAAAACAGCAGCAAAGGAATGGAGGGGGGGGACAGCAAAAATCCCCCTCTCTCCTCCAGTTCCCTCAGCAAGGCAGTGACAGGCGCCAGCAGTGCCCCAGGGAGGCAGGGCAGGGGTGTCCAGGGACTGGTCCCGTGTCCCCATGGTGGTGACAAACCCCATTCCCCTCAGCCCCATTGGTGTCACCACCCTCTGTCCGGTGTCTCTGTGGCACTGACAGGGGGATTTGTGGTACTGGTTCCTTTCTGGCTGATTATAATTACTTAACACCTCGTTAGGAGGCTCCTGCAGGGATGCTCCTGCTCCAAGGGGGAAAATTTGGGAATGGAACCTCTGGGTTCAAGGGAGGTGCCACCACCACCTCTGCTGCAGCTGTGTCGGGGTTTAAGTGTCACCTCCCCCCCTCCATGTCGCAGGGCTTGGAAAAGGGCCAGGAGAAACCCCGGCGTGGAAGAAAGGAGCTGTGTTTGGAGCTGGGGAGGAGGAGGTGGGAGGTGGGATGTGAAAGGCTCTCTGTGCTTCCCACTGGAGTTGCAGGGCTGGGATAACTGGAGATGCTTCTCCCATGGGAGGCATCGCTCCGTGCCCTGCCTGGGTCCCTCCTATCCATGGCCTCCTCCCCAGGATGAGGATCCTGGCTCCCTGTCTGGAGGCTGCTGTGACTCAGAGCTGCTTTGTGCCATGGTTTGTGCTTCCTGCCCCCTCCTCTCTGCTCCCACAGTGTCAGTGTCAGTCCAGGGAAGAGCTTTTAGTGCTTCCATCCCTTCCCTGAGCATCCCCATGCCACAGCAGTGGGTCCTTGCTTGTCCTCAAACCTTCCTCTATCCCTGTCCTGCCCTCTCTGGTCCTTGAGGGAGGCTGGCTGAGGGAATGGGCACAGCAGTGCTGCTCTGCATCCTGGTGGGATGCTGGGAGGAGCTGGGATCCTTCTTCCTCCTCTTCTTCTCCTACCTCTGAGCTGGTCCTCCCGCAGGGCTGTGGTTGAGACCAAAGGAACTCGAGATTTTTTGGGAGCAGTGATGCTCACTGGGACAAGGCAGTGCCCATCCCCACCCCTTATCCCCATGGCACTGGTTCCCAGTTCCCCACAGCCTGACCAGAAGCCACTTTCCAATATTTAAATTGCCAGGGAATTGCATGGAAGCCCAGAAGCCTTTTCTGAAGCGTTGCTGGTGCTTTTGCCCCTCCCTGGATGTGGGAGCCCCTCAGAAGGGATGGGAATAACTAGAGGGCTCATGGCTTTGGGTCCTGAGAGCTCCAAGGATGAGCCTGCCCAGCTTGGATTAACTCCTGTTTTTCACCCACTTTGCTCCAGTTTATATCAAATAATCTCCCACCAGTTCTCAGTCCTGACATGGGGGAGAGCAAAGCAGGGTGATGGCCACATCCAGCCATCCCTGTGGATGCAGCCAGGGACGCTGCTGGCTCGGGCTGCCAGGCAGGGGATTTTGTCTGTGGAGGGAGGCAGGTTTATCTCCTGCAAGGCCAGGGTACCAGGGAGCCACTCCCTCCTCCCAGGCGGGTCCCCTGGGAGCGCTGAGCTCCCCGCGGGGCGATGGATGGTGATGGATGGTGGGAGCAGTGCGGGGGGGAATGGGGGGGAATGCCGGGGGGAATGCTGCTGGGAATGCCCCTGGGAATGCCAAGGGGAATGTGGGTGGGAATGCCAGGGGGAATGCCGCTGTCCCTGTGTGCAGCGCTGGCTCCCATCACCCTCCTGCCGAGGGAAGAGGGATGGATGCAGGAATGAGGCTGGCCCAGGGGAGGGAGGGAGCAGCCTGGGGAGCTGCCAGGAGCGAGCTGGGGCTGCCAGGGACTGAAGAATGGCCGAGAGCAGAAGAAGGGGCTTTAGAGCTTAATTTCCTGTCCCTGCCGTGGGGATGGGATTTGTGCTGCCATCTCCAAGGAGACGCTGGCTGCGCGGCCGCTGGAATACCAATGGTGTGGGAGGCGAGTGCCGGGGGGCTCCGGGTACCCCCAGCCCCTCCCTGGCTCTGGCAGTGGCTGAGGCTGTTCTGTTTTGGGGAGTGGGAGCCCCCAGGACTTGCTGGTGGTGGGAAGGAGGGTGTGGAGGGACAGGGACATCTTTCCATACCCTTGGGAGTGGGTCCGTGATCCCTTCCCCGCAGTTCCCGTGGCAGGGGGGGGTCACTGCTCGGTGCACCCACGTTGCCACCTCGTTGCCGTGGTTTTTTGGGAGCCACGGGTGTTTGTGGAGTTGGTTCTTGGATACCCACCTCTGCAAGCATTGCCTTGAGCTCCCCTTGACTCTGGATTGAGCTGTGGATCCCCCTGGGTTTTGGGGATGGCAGAAAAAGAGGATGCGCCCCCGCCAAAGTAGCATTTTCCAAATCTGCACCGTGGTTTTGGGGCAAGTGGGGGTAGTTTAAAATTCCCTGCCCAAGGAAAAGGAGCTGCAGAGGGGAGTCAAAAGTTGGGGATGATTAACTCAGCACAGTAACGAAGCTGATGGGTCTGGGAGCAAGGTTTTGATGTGAGTGTGATTTTGGAGAGGGACATGGTTTGAGGGGATGACGTCTGGGAGGGTTTGGGGCTGGTGTGCTCTTGGGAGAGTTGGGATTTGGAGGGGCAGGAAGCAGGGATGCATCCCTGAGGATGGAAGGGGAGCAAGAAACCAACAGCTTATCCCAGCATCTCTTCTGTAAAGGGCTGGGAGCTGTGGGGGGTGTAATTAAACCTGCTGCTGATGAGCTGCTGCAAAGCTGCTTAGTGCAAATGGAATGAGGGGGATTGCAGCCAGGGCCCCCCCGTGTCACCCCCTTTCCGTGTCCCTGTCCCCTGGGAGTGAAGGCAATGCCAGCACCTCCCTTTCCCAGTGCTGGGGAGAGGGGTGTCTCCAGAAGAGGTGCTGGGGTGGGGGGCTGTGGTGTGACCCCCCCTCTGCTCCCCTGGCAGATGGAGAGAGGCCGGGGGAGGTGACGGATCCCGGGAGGCGGCCGGCGGCGCGGCGCAGGAAAGCCGAGGATTCCAGCGAGAGCCACGAGGAAGATCCCATGGTAACGGGGTGGGAAGGGGCCTGTGGAGGCCTCTGAGAGCAGAGTGCTCCAAGCCATGTCCAGCTGAGGGGATCCAAGGGTTTGGGGGTACTTTAGAACCTCTGGTTCTGCCCAGCAGCCATCACGGTGGATAAACCCTCTAATATCCCCTTGAAACTGGGTGGGATATCCCCCCCAGCATCCCACACTGTGCTCCATGTGCCCTGTCACAGCTTCCCTGGAAGTGCCCAGCTTCATCTGCCCTGCAATTCCTGCTCTTCTGGGCAAAGCCACCTGCCCTTGTGTGCTCTGCTCTCTCCTGGACTGGAGAGCCACTACATCCCAGGTGGAGCTTCCAAGCAGGAGGCACTTGGAATTGTAGCCACGAGGACACCCTGCTGTCCCTGTCCAGCAAGTCACCAAGCCCCTGTTGAAGGCCCTGCTGTCCCTGTCCAACCTGTTGTCACCAAGAGGCCTCATAGCAGGGCAGCCTGGTGGGATGGCAGGAGGGGAAAGCCACGGGGTGTTCCCTGCCCTATCCCAACAGTGGGTCACTCCTCAGAAATAAGGGACAGAAAGACAAAGGAGGCACCTCAGGTGCCCAGATGAGGCACAGGCTGGTGCTGGGTAAGGACAGAGGGCACAGCAGGAATTGCATCCTGGCTTTTCCTGGGAGGAGGGAGAATCCTTCCAGTGAGCCTGGCACAAAACCCTCCCTTGTGAGGTCTTCCAAGGGCACTGCTCCCTCCTCTGGGGCTCTAATGAGTTTGTTTAGGCAGTTTGCTAATTATTTCCCTGGCACTCTGGCACATCCAAACGGGCTGTGCTGTGGTGACAGGGCTGTGTCTGCCTTGGGGGGTGGAGGAAGAGGGGGATGATGCTCTGGGGAAGCTGAGGAAGAGGGGAATGCTCTGGAGGGGCCCCAGAAGTACCTGGCTCTTCCTTGTCACCCATCAGCGAGTTGGAGGCAGGTGAATGCTCACTTAATCTCTAAATTACGAGATACAAGCAATGGGATTAACCTAATCCCCTTAAAAGGAAGAGGGAGAGTAGAGAGACATCCTGCTTCCTCTGCTCAGGATGTAGAGGTCACCTCTGTGCTTTTAGAGAGCGAGCCCAAAATTCCAGCAGCCCCCAAGACTGGCCAAACACTTTGGATGAACAGAAAACTCACTGTTTTGGAGCAGTTTTGGCAGAAGAAGGGAAACAAGTTTAGCTGGAACATTTTGAAACTGCTGCCTGGGACACACTGCCAATATTTTTGTGCCTCCTCCTGCTTTCCTTTGCCGTGAGCCGTGAAATCTTCACCTTGGTTTGGCAAGGCTCAAAGTGAGGTGTTTAGATTGTGGAATGCCAGAATGGTTTGGGTTGGAAGGGATCTTAAAGCCCATCCAGTTCCACCCACTGCCATGGGCAGGGACACCTTCCATAGACCAGGGTGCTCCGAGCCCTGTCTAGCCTGGCCTTGAGCTTTTCCAGGGATGGGACAGCCACAGCTTCTCTGGGCAGCCTTTGCCATGGATGCACAGAGACATCCCACAAGCACAGGACGTGCTGGCCCTGATCACCCATCCCCTCTCTCCCTCTGTGCCTCCACAGGGCGACGGGCAGGACGTGGAGGGCTGGTTTTCCAGAGGCCAGCGTTCCAGCCGTGCCAGCACCCACCCCAAACTCAACCTGACCAAGCAGGCCTTGCCCTGGAACGAGCAGGTGGGTGTGGGCAGCAGCCTGGGAGGGGATGGAGGAGGAGGAGCAGCTCCACTGAGCTCCCTCTCTTCTCCCACAGTACAAAGGGAAGGCAAACCTGCACGTGTTCGAGGACTGGTGTGGTGGGGCCGTGAGGCACCTGAGGAAGAACCTCCACTTCCCGCTCTTCCCCCACGTGAGTCCCAGGATGGGTGCTCAGGGGTTGGCAGGAGGGTCCACCCATCCCTCCCTGGGTCCCCACTGCTCCTCAGGACCGTGGCTTGCAGGGTTTGGCTTGGGGAGGTGATTCCCAGCTGGAGGAGGGGTGGGTGGTGATGGGGCCCCTCTGTGTGTGTGGGAGGCTGGGATAACATGGGGGAGGTGATCCATGCCCATCTCCTTGGCAGACCCGCACCACGGTGAAGAAGCTGGCTGTGTCTCCCAAGTGGAAGAACTATGGGCTGAGGATTTTTGGCTACATCCATCCCTTCAAGGATGGTGAGTGACGGAGCGTGGCCTTTTCCCCCGTGCAGCAATGTGGAGACGCTGTGTCCTTCCCCATCCTGGCCACAGAAGGACAGAAAGGCTCCTGGAGACACTCCCCAAATCCTGGCTCCTGGGCAGGAGGGTCCTTCTGGAGCAAAGCTCCTTTTTCCTATGGCTTTGAAGGGAGGCAAAGCCCTGATCCCATCCAGGACAGAGCCATGACATGAGGTCTGGGGTGGCTCCATCCCTGTTCCCCATCTCAGCACGAGGCAGTGGGACCAAGCCCACGCTGTGTTCCTCGTGGTGACCCTCTCCATGGCTCTCTGCAGGGGATTTCCAGTTTTCTGTGGCATCAGATGACAACTCAGAGTTCTGGCTCAGCTCTGACGACAGCCCCTCCAACTCCCGACTGGCCGCGTTTGTGGGCAAGGTATGGCACTACCTCTGCCTTGCCCTACTCCAGGGGGAAGGATCCACGTGTGGCTGTGCTGGGGGCAGCTCTCCTGCCTCTCTGCTCCTCTGGGAATGCCAGGCTGTTTCATCCTGCTCCCATCCCTGGCCAGGCCTGATTTGGTTTCCAAACGAGCCCCTTGGTCCCTTCTTGCTTGGATCAGGAGGTTTAATATTTATTCCCGGATTTTCTTGGGGTTAATTCCTGTACTGGGAAGCTGGTGGGCTTTGGTGTGGTGTCCTGCTGCTCTCATGCTCCTCCTTCCTTCCCAGCTGGGCACCGAGTGGACGGCACCGGGAGAGTTCACCAAGTTCAGCTCCCAGGTCTCCAAGCCCCTGCGGTGAGTGTGTCCCTGGGGATGGAGTCTGGGACATCCAGCTGCTGCCTCTGACCTCCCTGGGCCGTGGTCCTTTCCCAAAAGGCACGTGGGGCTGGAGCCCAGACCCATGGTTTGAAGGGGCAGGTGATGAGATGGGGACAGGGATGTCACAATGTCCCCCCAGTCTCACAAAAGCCCCCAGCAGTGGGATGGGGGAGCAGGCACTCTCCTCAGCTCCCTGTATCCTTGCTTCAGGAAGGTTTTACCCACCCGTGGGCAGGACAGGGAGGCTTTCCCAGGCTGGCCCTGGGTTCTGACTGCTGTGTCCCCTCCCCTGCAGCCTCATGTCCTCCCGACGTTACTACTTTGAGCTGCTCCACAAGCAGGACGACCGGGGCTCGGACCACGTGGAGGTTGGGGTGAGTAAATGCCCCCTCCCCCATGCCAGGCTCCTTCCAGGACCAGAAACTCAGTGCCAGGGCTTTTCCCATGTGTGTTCAAGGGCTTTATCCTGGAGCAAAGCCAGGTTTCCCCCTCCAGGGCTGCCAGTGGGGACAAGTCAGTGTCACTGTTTCCCTGGTTATTCCAGCACTGGGACGCATGGAGTGCTGTTCTCCTTTCCTGCTGGTGGTCTTTGGGCAGCTGAAGACCCTGCCATGGACTCCCATGGGCAAGAAGAGCCCAGAGTAGGCAGGTCCCACCTTGCTGGCTGCATCCCATCAGTGGGAGAGAGGTGGCCGAGGCAGTGGAGCCATTCCCTGTTTTCTTCTTTTTCCCCCTTGGAGTTACCATGAGTTTCAAATCTGAACTTGCCTGCCTTGGCAGCACAGCCCTGGCAAAGCCTGGAGTTTGTGTCAGGGGCTCAGGCTGGCTGAGGGGAAGATGTTGGCTCGTTAGCAAAGGTTTCCTTTCTCCCAAGAACTCATTAATCACTGGAGTCAAACTGGTGCCAGCAAAGCATCAGGGAGGCTGGCAACACCCCTTCCTCTCCTCGCTGGCTGCCTCCCTCCCCATCCCCTCTGCCTCGATAAGATCTGCATTTCTTTGGGCAAAAACAAATAGTGGGGAAAAACAAATGGATGGGGGAGATGTTTCTGAGATGGGATGGTTTTGCTGGAGGGAGGGAGCAAAGCCTTTCAGCCGTGCAGAAAAACCTCTCAGCTGTGCAGAGAGAGACAACAACAACATCCACAACAAAAGCAGGACCCTGATGTGTCTCGCCCCGGGGGCATTGAAGGGCTTGTCCCGACAAGGGCTCCAGACTGGCTTTTGAAATGCTGGAGTTAAATCAGGGCAGGCAGCTCTGGAGACCCTCTTAAATCAAGGCAAATTCTTCTTTATAAAGCACTGGAGTGAGGAAAGGAGCCCTTTGGTCACAGGACTTGTGACAGTCCCAGAGGGAACCAGCATGAGCCTGTATCCTACCCACAGGAGCCTTTCCCTCTCCAACCCTGCAGGGATCCCTGCTAATCCCAAACCCTGCAGGAAATGGGGCAGGATGAGCCCCCTCTCTTGCTCCTTTTCTGCAGGGAAGTTTCTGGGAGCTGTAGACAGGGAGGACCCATTCTGGGGTGCTGGGGTTGGGCAGCAGCCTCCTGACCCCTGCCACCCTTCTGCTCATTCCCCATCTCCTTTCATTTTTTCCCAGTGGCGAGTTTTCCTCCCCAGCCTGAAGTTTGAGGTGATTGACTCCTCCTACATCTCCCTGTACACAGGTAAGGGCCAGGTGCCTCCTGCAGCCACAGCCAGCAGGGTCTCCAGGGGCTGCATGTGCTGGGAGAGATGGGAAGGGAAGCAGAACCTGGGAAATTGGGTCCTGGTGGGACATCTCAGCCTCTGAATCCCCCCACCGGATTTCTGCCTGGTGTAAGGATGGATGCAGGGGCTGCAGTGGGTAGGATTGATGCTGGGAGCAAGATGAGATTCTGCTAAAAATGGGATGTGGAATCAACACACCATGGAAGCACAGCTCTGCTGGTGCTCCAGCCTCGCCCTGCCTGCCAAGACCCCTCTGGCTCTGGGGCCTGGCCCTGAGTTACGAGGAGCTGTCGTGGAAGTGGGGATGGATGGCACAAGGTTTAATTAAATCTATAGATCTTCTGCTTCCTGCCCCTGCCCTGGCAGCAGGAAAGGCTGTGATGGATGGGCCCTGCCCGGGCGCTCCGCACGGAGCGGGAGCGGCATCACTCCTGCTCTGGGAGCTGTCGATAAGGGGGAGGGGGCAGGCAGCAGGCAGGATCCGTGGGGAGAAGAGGGATGAGGGGTGCCAGTGGTGCTGATGCAGGTGCCCATGAGATGGATGATGTGCAGATAAATCTCTGGCACCGGCTCCCTCAGGCCCAGCAGCACCCTGAGGCAAAGCCATGTCACCCCTGGGGAGCCCTTCCTTCCTTCCTTCCTTCCTTCCTTCCTTCCTTCCTTCCTTCCTTCCTTCCTTCCTTCNCCTTTCCCTTCCTTTCCCTTCCTTTCCCTTCCTTTCCCTTCCTTTCCCTTCCTTTCCCTTCCTTTCCCTTCCTTTCCCTTCCTTTCCCTTCCTTTCCCTTCCTTTCCCTTCCTTTCCCTTCCTTTCCCTTCCTTTCCCTTCCTTTCCCTTCCTTTCCCTTCCTTTCCCTTCCTTTCCCTTCCCTTCCTCCCTCCCTCCATTTGGGAAGCCCTTCCCTGCCACAAGAAGAAGAATTTGAGGCTTGGGAGGGGGGGATCCTTCTTCCCTGTGGCTCTGCAGCCCTGGGTAGGAGGCAAACCAGCTTGTGTTGCAGGTACCTGCAGGAAGGACATGCAAGGTTTAACCCCTGTGTGTCCTTGGGAGTTGCAGCCCTGAGCATTCCCTGGTTTTTGAGGCTGTGGTAATTGGGGCAGGAGGCCTGGCTGGGATCAGCAGTGCCCTCGTCCTCATTAGTCAATGCAATAATCATTAGGCTGATTAGTCACAGGGTCTCTGAGATGGCTGGGAGGGCCATCACTGGGATGCAGGAGGGATTGGGAGAGGCCCCCTTGGAGGATGCTCCTGGTGTGCCTGGGGGGTTCAGCCTGGCCCTGTCCCGCAGACGAGTCATCCCTGAAGATGAACCACGTGGAGCACATCCCGCAGACCTTGGCCAGCCACAGTGGGAGCCACCTCTGGGAGGCCCAGCAGGACGAGCACGGGGCCGACATGCTCAAGGCTGACCCCAGGGACACGTTCTTCCTCAGTAAGTGCCTGAGGATGCATCCGTGCTGATCCCCAGCGGGGTTTGGGGCAGGAAAAAGGCACCTGGGTCATCCCTGCCACCCTCTGCCCATCTCTTGAGTGGAGGCATCTCTGCTGGGTCTGTGGGAACACGTTGGGATGCTTTGGCTTCTCCACAGCCCCTGCCATCGAGGCGTCCCGCGTGGAGAACGTGCTGGTGCCCTGTGCCTACAGCCCCACCTATGTGGTGAAGGATTTCCCCATCGCCCGCTACCAGGGCCTGCAGTTTGTAAGTGTCTCCCTGGGGACAGGGCCACGCTCCCACGGGGACATGGAGGAGCCCAGGGCAGGGATGTTCCCACCTGGGTAAAATCCGAGAGGAAGAGTTCCTCGCTGGAGGGTTGGGCCGAGCTTGCACGGCTCAGCCTGAGAGGGCTGGGGTTAAATCCCTGTGTTTGAGGTGCTGGGGGTCACTTGGGAGTTGGTGGTGGCCTCGGGTCCCCAGCTCCTCAGGGTGACAGGGTGCCATTTACCCTCCAGGTCTACCTCTCATTCGTGTATCCCAATGACTTCACGCGCCTCACTCACATGGAGACGGAGAACAAGTGCTTCTACAGGGAGTCCCCCCTCTACCTGGAAAAGTAGGTACTGGGGGCTGGGATTTTGGGGTGCTGTGCAGAGGGGGCTGATGTCAGCAGTGCTGAAATGATGTGTCCTCAGCCATGTGTCCCTGTCCCCCACGGAAGGGCCACCCCAGGCTGGCTCTCTCCCCATCTCCCAGGCTTGCAGCAGCTTGAGTGCTGGCAGTGCTCCTGGATTTGGGAACCTCCCTGCACCCATCCCCTCACACCTCCCTTCTCCCGGGCTCTCACCTATTGTATCAATGGTCCCCTGAACAGGGAATAATTAGCATTGACTCCATGACTGCAGAAGGCTGATCAATCACTTTATTATATCATCATATACTATACTTATTAAAAAGCTCATAACCCTTACAGACCATCCAATACAGCTTTGACCAGATTGGTCAATCAATCCAAACACCATCACCAGTGTCCAATTAAGAAATGACCCTTTGTTAAACAAATTTCCACAACACATCCCACATGTGCACAAGAACAGGTGCAGCAAGTGGAGATAAGAATTGTTTCTCATTCTTTTCTCTGATCTTCTCACAGCCTTCCCCAGGAAAATGCCTGGGAAAGTCTCACCTGCTGCTCTCTATGGAGGGAGCTGAGGCTACACTCACCCTCCCTCTCCATCCCCAGGTTTGGGTTCTACAAGTACATGAAGATGGATGAGGAGGAGGAGGATCCACGGCAGCGAGCGTTTCTCTTCCTTGGCCCTGACAGTGAGTTACCAGCATCTCTGGGCATGGGGCCGAGCTCCCGAGATCCTCGGAGCCGTGGCTCATCAGGATGACTCCAGCTGTACCAGAGGCTGCAGGAGGGCTGGGCTGTGCAGAGCAGCATCCCTCAGAGCACCGTTCCAAGCATCCTGCTGGGCGTGACAGCAGGGTGATGTGGGGTGTGGCAAGAAGGACATTGGATTGGGATTTGCTCTCCCTCCAACATCTCCTGGGTTGGCCTCGGCAGTGGGCAGCAGGAACCCGACCCAGTGTGGGGTCTGGGGATGTCCATGGAGCCTGGGGGTGCTCCTGGGGAACCAGAGGCTGTGCAGAGCCTGCCTTGGTCAATTTGCAGCTTGGCAAAGCCCTAGCAGGTCGGGTTTGCTCCTGGATGGAGTGGGATTAGTGCTGAGATTTGAGGTGGGGATAAGTGGCAGCAACTGGAGCTGCCAGCCCTGGTGGGTGTCCCTGTGTGGGCATCCCCTGGTGCCCTAACTCTGCTCCCTCACCTCAGCCACTCACAGGTTCCTCTCCTGCTGGGATCAGGCTCTGCCTCCTTGTCTTGGCCTCAGGGGTATTAATCTCTACCTTTGCTCCCTAGATTTCCTGGAGGACGAGGATGAGGAAGAGGAAGGCGTGGACAGCCCTGAGCCCACAGACCCCCCTCCTGAGGCCAAGGAGCAGAGCTTTGGGCCGGCACCCAGAGCCAAAGGGAAGGATCCCGCGCCGGTCACCGGGGATTACGGAGATGCCCTGGACTATTACAGCTTCCGCCGGCAGCGGGGCCGGGCGCGGGCCGAGGCGGGCACCCCCGGGCAGCTGGGGACGTGGGGCACGCCCAGCCCTCCGGCCGCTCTCCAGGGGGATCCCGCGTCGGAGCGGGGCCCGGGCCGGGCGCTCCGTTGGCTGCCCCAGGACGAGGGCGAGGAGGATGAGCTGGGGCTGCCGGCGTTGCCAAAGCACCTGGGCCTCCAGCCCCACCTCTCCGTGCCCATCTTTGGTGGCAGAGCCAAAACGCCGGGTCCCAGCAGGCCAGCAGCTCCCAGCGAGGACAAGAAGCCCCGGAAAAGCCAGGAGAAGGTCTACGTGACCCGGCTGCAGCCCGGGAAGCGCAAAGCCCCGGCCCAGGAGCCGGCCTTCCCCGGCATTTTCCTGTATCCAAAGCCTGTGAAGCGAGTCCACCTCCGCTCCAGGACCCCGCAGAAACATCCCATCGCCCCCAGCAAGCTCCGGGCCGACCCTGGCCGCCGGAGCCCCTGGCTCCTGAGCAACATCTCCAAGGAGAGGGACCCTGTCAGGCGGAAGAGCGGCAGGAGGTGGGACCGGCCGCCCAAGCAGCGCGTGCTGCCCGGCCTCCTCGCCCTGGGGACTGAGGGGCTCTTCAGCCACGAGGACACGACCCCTGCTCCGGGCAGGACAGCAGCCACCGCCGACTACAACTCATCCGAGGCCACCCGCTCCGAGGGGACGAGGGTGACGTCCTTTCTGAAGGTGTCGGAGACGACAGCGTCGCAGCAGGAGGAGGGAAAGGGCCAGGAGGAGGAGGAGGATGAGGAGGAAGAGGTGTCGGACTATTCCTACGAGGCGGGGGAGCTGCAGCAGGGCTGGCTGGAGGACTCCATCAACTGGCAGCGGACGTTCAGCGTCAGCTCCGTGGACTTCGAGCTGCTGCGCTCCGACTGGAACGACCTGCGCTGCAACGTGTCGGGAAACCTGCAGCTGGGCGAGAGCGAGGTGGTGGACGTGGTGGCCCAGTACATGGAGAGGCTCAACGAGAAGAACGGGGGGTACGGAGGGAGTGGGACACCGTCAGGAATTCAGGGAGGTGGGTTCTGGATGGCGGGAAGCAGAGCTCACGATGAGAGTGGTTTCAAGGCTTCTCTTTTCTCTGCAGGATCTACACCCTCCTGAGGATCATCAACGTGGAGAAGCGGCGGGACACGGCACGGGGGAACCGGTACCTGCTGGAGCTGGAGCTGGCGGAGCGGGGCCAGCGCACGGTGCGGCTCTCCGAGTACGTCTACGTCCTCCTGCACCAGGGCAAGCAGGACGACAGCGCTGAGGCCAACCCTGACGGGCTGGCCCTGGGGGCCACCGAGCCCCAGCCCAGTGCCTGGAGCATCCTCTATGGAAAATCTGTCCTATGCCGGCCGCTGCGGCTCAGCTGGAGGCAGGACGTCATGGTGCACTTCGTGGTGCCGGGTAGGTGACAGCAGGACGCGGCTCTCCGGGGTCTGTGCTGGTCCCTCAGCATCCTCCAGCGGGATGAGGGTGTCACCTCTCCTCAGAAGGGGTTGGTTTGGCTGTGGGAGGTGCTGAGGGTCCCCCCCTGTGACCGTGAGGAACGTGTCTCTGGCAGTGAAGAACCAGGCCCGCTGGGTGCAGCAGTTCATCTCGGACATGGCCGGCCTCTACGCGGCCACGAGGGACTCCAACTTCAACGTCATCCTGGTGGACTTTGACAGCGAGGACATGGATGTGGAGAAGGCCCTACAGGATGCCCGGCTGCCCCGGTAACTCCCAGCCTGCAGCCTCGGGGTCTGGGGGGCTCTGTGTGGTGGGACAGTGCTCACACAACCCGCTGCTCAGTCCCTGCCTCGCTGCCCCTTCCCTCCTCCTCATTTTTGGGGGTTTAAACTACTTTTCCCTGTGGATTTGGGGGTGCAGAAACTTGACTCTATGGGGGGACCCTCAGCTTGAGCTGTAGCACCTGGGCCTTCCTGAGAAGGCATCTTTCCCCATGCTGGTGGTTCCTGTCCCCTCCTGGCTTTGTCCCTGTCTGTCCCCAGTGCTACCTGCCCTGTCCTCTCTCCCCAGGTTCCAATACCTGCGGCGCACGGGGAATTTCGAGCGCTCTGCCGGGCTCCAGGCCGGTGTGGACATGGTGGAGGTGAGTGGGGACAGGGGCCAGCTCTGGCTGTGGCTTCTCTCCCGGGGCTCTTCCTCTCTGATTCCCCCGACCCGTGTGTGTCCCCTCCCAGGACGAGCACAGCATCGTGTTCCTGTGCGACCTGCACATCCATTTCCCTGCCAACATCCTGGACAGCATCCGGAAGCACTGCGTGGAGGGGAAGCTGGCCTACGCTCCCATCGTCATGAGGCTGAGCTGTGGCAGCTCCCCCCGGGAGCCCAACGGTGAGCAGGGACCCCTTTCCAGCTGGGAGCACCCCAAAACCAGGCCATCACCTGGTGCACCTCTGCAGGAGGTGGCACAGATGGGGATGGACCCGTGGTGGGAAGAGGGGTTGGGATGGGGAATCCCCGTGCCTCCCAGGTGGGGGGGATGAGATGGGCATTTGGGGGTCCCCCCCTCCCTCACCTCACTGCTCCCCCCCTCCAGGCTACTGGGAGGTGAATGGCTTCGGCCTCTTCGGCATCTACAAGTCGGACTTTGACCGTGTAGGAGGGATGAACACCGAGGAGTTCCGGGACCGCTGGGGCGGGGAGGATTGGGAGCTCCTGGACAGGTGAGCCTGGGAGTCCTGCAGCCCCTAAACACCCAGGAGCAGGGTCAGCCACATGGATTTGGGCACATCCATCAAGCTGGATGATGGGGTGGTGAAGGGGAAAACTTCCCCTTGGGAAGTCCATCTGTCCATCCATCCGGAGCTTCGTCCCTCTGTCCATCCATCTCTTGAGCCTCACTGTTTCCTTCCTCCATCCCCTGAGCCCTGTCCCTTTATCCCTCTGTGCCTTGAGCCCCATCCCTCTTTCCTCCATCTGCAGGGAGCCCTCTCCCTCTGTCCCTGACCCTTGTCCGTCCGTCTATCCATCCATCCATCCATCCATCCATCCATCCATCCATTCATCCCTCCATCCCTTTGCCCTGTCCCTCCGTCCCTGAGCCCTGACCCTTCATCCCTCCATCCCTGAGCCCTGTCCCTCTATCCCTACATCCCTGAGCCCTGTCCCTCCATCCCTGAGCCCTGTCCCTCCATCCCTGAGCCCTGTCCCTTCATCCCTCCATCCCTGAGCCCTGTCCCTCTATCCCTACATCCCTGAGCCCTGTCCCTCCATCCCTGAGCCCTGTCCCTCCATCCCTGAGCCCTGTCCCTTCATCCCTCCATCCCTGAGCCCTGTCCCTCTATCCCTACATCCCTGAGCCCTGTCCCTCCATCCCTGAGCCCTGTCCCTCCATCCCTGAGCCCTGTCCCTTCATCCCTCCATCCCTGAGCCCTGTCCCTCTATCCCTACATCCCTGAGCCCTGTCCCTCCATCCCTGAGCCCTGTCCCTCCATCCCTGAGCCCTGTCCCTTCATCCCTCCATCCCTGAGCCCTGTCCCTCTATCCCTACATCCCTGAGCCCTGTCCCTCCATCCCTGAGCCCTGTCCCTCCATCCCTGAGCCCTGTCCCTTCATCCCTCCATCCCTGAGCCCTGTCCCTCTATCCATCCATCCCTGAGCCCTGTCCCTCCATCCCTGAGCCCTGACCCTTCATCCCTCCATCCCTGAGCCCTGTCCCTTCATCCCTGAGCCCTGTCCCTCTATCCCTCCATCCCTGAGCCCTGTCCCTCCATCCCTGAGCCCTGACCCTTCATCCCTGAGCCCTGACCCTTCATCCCTCCATCCCTTTGCCCTGTTCCTCCATCCCTGAGCCCTGACCCTTCATCCCTGAGCCCTGTCCCTCTATCCCTCCATCCCTGAGCCCTGTCCCTCCATCCCTGAGCCCTGTCCCTCCATCCCTCCATCCCTGAGCCCTGTCCCTCCGTCCCTCCATCCCTGAGCCCTGTCCCTCTGTCCCTCCATCCCTGAGCCCTGTCCCTCTATCCTCAGGGTGCTCCAGAGCGGGCTGGAGGTGGAGCGCTTGCGCCTCAGGAACTTTTACCACTACTACCACTCCAAGCGCGGCATGTGGAACACCCGCAGCAAGAAGCCCTCCAAGGACTAGTGCCCGAGCCCGGCCCGTAGCCACCGACCCCTGGCACCTGCCTGTCCCTCCCCCTCCCACCACCACGGCCACCGTGCCCCGGTGCCAGCACGGGGGGCACCCGATGCCCACCGCGGTTTTCCTGGGGAGGGGGAGCGGGGAGGGCCGTGGTGGGTGGTGGTGTTTTTTTTCTGAAGGGTCTAATTTAGTCAGCAATGAATTAATTAACTCCTTAGTGCCAGCGGGCCCCGGGGGCTTTGCTGGGTCCTGGAGGGCTGTGCCAAGCTGGGGATACCATAGGTGGAATTGTGCCATCCAGGATCCCTTTGCAGCCCCTTTCCTGCGTTGCCCCTCCCTAAAATGCCCAGTACCTCATCCCCGTGTCAGGCTGGGGAGCTAAGCTTTGGGGGGGGCTAAGAACCCATTGGGGCTGCCCAAACCCTCCTGTTCTCCTTCCAGGACCCATGGAGGGAAGGGGGGGTCTGATACTCGGGACACGCNAGAGCCCTGGGGCTGGCACTGCCCGTGCCGGGGGGGGGCTGGGCTGGGGGGGACAGGCAGAGCCTGGAGCAGGTACGGGCAGATGACGTTTCCAAGCTAATTTCTGTGAAATTATGAGGTAGGAAGCTGTTTTCAGGAAGTTTTTGTCTGTTTGGTTTGGTCTTTTTTTTATTCTTAAAAAATTAAAATCAATGTCTTGGCTCAGATTCCCCTCTGCTCCGTCACCCCCACACCTGGACAGGGATGCAGGGCCTGGGAGCCAGGCTGGCCTTTGTCCCCTGGTCCCCCAGGGTCCCCTCTCTGTGGTGGGAGTGGGCAGCAGTGTTTCCATAGGAGGAGGAGGAGGCAGCACCCTGTTTGATGCCACACGCCCGGGCTTGCTGAGCCTCCGCCCCACACCTGGGCTCCACCCAGCTCCAGGGGGGGCTGCCCTGGTTCCCTGTGCTCCTGCATGTCCTGGCACACTTGTCCCTGCCCACCCCTGTCCCAGCCTTGTGCTGGTGCTTCCCCTCACCTGTGTCTGTTTGTGGTGGGTGTCTCAGGGGTTCTGTCCCACCTGCCATGGGCTCCTGCTCCTCAGCCAGGTCCCCTGTGTCTCAAATCCCCCGGGCTCCTCCCTGAAATAGTTTTGGAGTTTCCCCCCAGGTGTTTCATTCCCCGTTTGCACCCCCCAGGCACTCTGAGCATTCTGAGTTTGAGGTGGGGATGGAAGAGGGGGGCTCAGCCACTCATGTGCCATCAGCAAACAGCCACAGCTGGGGGCTTTTTGTCCCAAATTTGGTACCTGTGGCCCCAGGCTCTGTTGGGAAGGGACCATCCTGGCAGGCAGGAGTTGTTTCTCCCCTCTCCTTGCCCTGCTCCCTGTTTTTCTGCAGCACTTTGGAAAGGCTTTGTTGTGGGTGAGGGCTGTGCTGGGAGCTGCTCTGTGGCTGGGCAGAGCGGGTGCCCCCACGGCCCCCGGGCCACCGGTCCCATCCCAAAACCAGCCTGGCCTTAGGCACAGCTTTTCCAGCAGCTTCCCAGCTGGGAGAGCTCCAAAAGCCACCACCATCGGACCGGGCACCGGGCCCAGCAAATCCAGAGCTGCCACTGGTGCTGGGAGGGACTGGTGCCAGCAGTGCCATCCCCACTGGTGCTGGGGACAGTTTGGGGCCAGCTGATGGTGTCTACTTGGGACAGGGCCAGCAGCTCAACGCCGGAGGGTTTGTTTCTCCAGCGGTGGCTGAGCTGTGGCCACGGGTTGACACAGGGATTGCAGGAGCCACAGAGAGCCTCTCCTGGGCCAGGTGTTGGAGCCCCAGGTGACAGCAGGGTGCGGGTAGGTCCCTACTCCTGGAGGATCAGCCCTGGTTCTCCCTGCCCCGCGGGGACACTGCGAAGGTGTCGGGGCTTGTCCAGGGTGGTGGAGGCGAACTCCAGCTTGGAGTTCCCTCTCTGAGGGGCTGCCCCAGCCATGGGCCTGAGAGTGGAGGTCGTGGAGGCTGGGGGGAGCACAGGGACCTCCTGACACCCCCGGGCTGAGAACGGGCCACAGGTGACAGCAATGGCCATGTGGAGGGTCCTGGTACCTTCTGCCCTGCACTGGGCTTTGCCAGGGGGCTCCCTCCTGGCGTTCCCTGGTGAGTGTGGGGTGTGGTGGGGGGCCTGGGTTAGTGGTGGTAGGAGCTAAGTGATGACCCCCCCAAACTGGTTTGGCCCGTTTCGAATGCTCCCTCTCAGCTTATCTGGCTTCAAAGGGCTCCTGCTCCATCCCACGCACACAAACACGCTCCCTGTAAACCAGGGGGAGCCCCCTGCATCCCAAAAAATGTCTGTGCCCCCCGAGCTCTGCCTCTGCTCCATCTTCTCCTTCTGACACCCCCAAACCCTCCCTGTTGCACCCACGGATGCCCCAAGCTGGATGTTTAGGGGGATGTGGTGGGAGGGACACATTGGATCGTGGCCATGGTGGCGGTGAGGATCCCCGGGGACTCTTTGCAGCATCGTGAAGGTGCCCGAGACGCGGCTCCGCTGTGGGGGCTGCCCCCCCGGACCCCTGGCCGTGCTGAAGATTTTGAGGAGCTCTGGTGAGCCCCGAGATCCCAGCCTCGGCGGGGAGGCGAGCGGGTTCCATGCAAAATCCCGTCGAGGAGACTGGTTGGGCGAGGTGCGGGGCGNGCCATCTGTCCCCGCTGTCCCCAGCGCGGGTCCCTGGGGAGAACCGGTGTCACTCGCCCTTCTACGCTCCCTGTCCCCATCCGCTGGCCAGGGTGGTGCCCGGGCTCTGTGTCTCCAACACGTGGGTTTGGTGGCTGCCCGAGAGCGGCCAGCTCTGGCCAGGTGGCTTTTCCCTCCGTCCCTCCCTCTCTGTGCCTCGGTGTCTCCAGCGTGGCTCCTGGCACGTGCTCGCGGTGTCCGGGTGCAGCCACGCCGGCCACTCCCCGCCCCAGCACCGATGTCCCCGGCGGGCACGGCCAGCCCTGGGCACCCGGTGCTGCTCGGGGGGTGGGAGAGGACGCGGCGCTCCCCGGAGCCGGGGCTCCCCGGGAATGTGGCTCTGTCACCCCGCCAGGGAGTGACAGAGGTGCCTCCAGGCTGGGGGTGGTCAGCGGCTGCTTAAGGGACCCCGGATTGGGTTTATTTAGCTCTGTGTCATTCCATCTGAGGTCGGATCCCCTCGGGAATCCCTCAGTTTTGTTTCAAACGTTTTCTTTGCGCTGATTTGCTGTTTCTAAGCCCCCTGGTGTATCTCCTTCCTATCCGACCTTCCCTAATTAACGAAGTGCTTGATGAGGCAAGCGCTGCCCATTCCAGCTCCAAGCAGTCCTTGAATCCCCTCGGACCCCCAAATTTCCATTTGTCAGCTGCAGGGCAGTGTTATGCTGGAACGCGAAGGTGGGAATGCGGGTTTGGGAGGGAGGCAGAGCTGGGGGAAGATGGAGGTTCCAGTGGGCTCAGGGTTGTCCCCAGAGCCCCTCTGTCTCCCGGAGCTGGGGGGCTCCTGGGATGGCCCCGATCCCCCGGGATCCTGGCACGGGGACGGCGGGCAAGTGTTGGCTTGCAGAGGGAGCGATCCACCCCCTCCGCCCGCTGCGGGGGGAACCCGTGATTCATCCGGGCTCCGAGGGTTGGGAGCGCCCGCCGAGCTCTGCCAAACTGGGGTGGTGCCGCGGTGGGAGAAGAGAGGGGCCCCAGGGGTTTTCCTGGGTGCTGTACCCCAAAAGGCCCAGGGTGGCCCCTGGGC
This sequence comes from Peucedramus taeniatus, assembly GCA_013400575.1. Classification (NCBI taxonomy): domain Eukaryota; kingdom Metazoa; phylum Chordata; class Aves; order Passeriformes; family Fringillidae; genus Peucedramus; species Peucedramus taeniatus. Next base: position 190,500 of record WBNO01021217.1, on the reverse strand, counting down.
AAAAGGGGGCTCCCCCAAACCCCCGAGCTGGGGGAGTGCGTTACCCCCACGTTGTTCCTCGCCGCATCAGGACGGTGCCACTAAGGGGGATTTGGGGGACCCACCAGGGGATTGTCACCCCAACCCTCTGGCCCGCAGCTCTCGCCCCCCCGCCCCTGCCGCCGCTCCTGCTGACGGCGGCACATTCCTCGGGGACAGCCGCCCTTTTCACCCCCGTGCGAAGCGCACTCGGTGTCACCGCCGGGTGTTGTAAACCCGGCCCAGCCCGCAGCGCTGCCGGAGCCGTGACGCCAAGCGCTGAGCCAGGGCCGGCCGCAGAGCCGGCAACGCGCGGCCACGCTCACCCCAAAACACCCGGCCGGTGACACGGAGCCACCGCGACCCCGAGCGGGGGCTGAGAACGGCCACGGCTCGGGTCAGGAATGAGCCGCTCGGTCAGCGAGCCCGGCTGCGGGGCGGTGGCCGGGCCTGGCAGCTGATCCCCAGCACAGCGGGCCGGGGGGACGCGCTGTCCCCGCTCTGGCTGCGATGGGGCGGCTCGGCAGGTGGGGCGAGGCTAATTAGTACCTGTGGTGGCAGCGGGGCCTGAGTCACCGCGTTCGTCACCGCGGGCCCGCGGCGCTCTGCCGCCCCTTTTTTATTGTTGTTTTTTTTTTTTCATTCCCCGGCTGATTTGAAACGCAAAGCAGGGAGGGCCCAGCCAGGAATTCCTGCAGGGAGCCCCCACTCCAGGCTGGACCCCTGTGCCAGATGGGGGTCCAGAGTGCTCCTGGAAAGTGGCTTGTGTCATCTGGGGGTCCCTGTGGAGGTGGCCTGGGGCTTTTTGGTCAGGGCTGGTTGAGGGCTCTCCCTGGTGGTCTGGGACACTCCTGAGAGTCCAGGTGGGGATCTGGGGCTCACTGGAGTGACAATCTGAGGATCTAGAGCTGTACAGAGAGGTCATATGGTGGTCCAGAACACTCTCTTCAGAGGTTTCCTGGGGGTCTTGAGCTCATTGGAGGGACATTGTAGGGGTCTGGGGCTCAGTGGCAGGGCCGTGTGAGTCTCTGGAGGTCAGCAGGAAGGTTCTCCAAAGGTCTGGGGCTCTCCTAAGAGACCATACGAGACTTCAGGGCTCACTGGAGGAACAATGTGGGTGTTCAGGGTTCAATGGCAGAGATCAGTGGGGAGGCTTCTGGGGGCCCAGGGCTCTTCTGGGGGGTTGCCTGGGGGTCTTGGGCTCATTGATGGGACGGTGTGGGGGTCTGGGGCTCACTGATGTGGCTGCCCGGGAGCCAGGGGGATGGCTGTCTGAGGGAATCCTGGCTTTTGCCAAGCTAGGACCCCCAGACCCCTGGACCACCCACCTCCCTCATCCCCATGAGGTCACCCCTGGGCCACCTCCACCTGTGGTGGTGACGATGGTGATGGTGTCAATGGTGACAGTGGCCCCGGTGGGGCCCCCTCCTTTTCCCGGCGAGGCGTGGCGGCGGGGCGGGACGGACGGGCCGGGACGGAGCCTCCCTACGGCTGGGGAACGCCGGAACGCCGCCACTGCC